>SRQH01000152.1:0-48101 GCA_018360345.1 Claviceps sp. LM84 group G4 | reverse complement strand
GGCGTCAGCTCTTTTTCATCCCATGGCGCTACTACGACACACACATATATCAAGCTAAAACACATGTCAAGTGTTTTTCCGAGAGTATTTTTATGGGTGCATCTCGTGCTCCCGTACGGGGCCGTACCGTGTTTGGTGACAAAGTCAGGGACTGGCTCGAGTGCTGCGATCTGGGCTGAGCTGCTGCCGCATGCCATGACCAGCAGCAACGACACGAGCGTGGCTCGCCAAGAAGGGCGGTGCGTCATGGCTGTGACCTGTCGCGCCAGGCAAACTAAGCTGGACTTTTGGGAGAAGGCTCCGTGACGCGTTTGGCTTCTTGATAACTGTCAGAACTTAATAGAAGGCCCGTGGGGCGGATGATCGGCTGGGACTTTTATTAATTACGGAGTAGAAGCGCGGGACGGGCCAGTGTGGCGCCCGTGCGATGCCATGGAATGTGAGTACATATGTATGTACATATGTAGATTGTATGTGCCTAGGTATGTACTGTACATTATTATTCAAGTAACACATGTATGAAGAGGATAGATATATAAGACCAACGAACAGGTGACAAGCATGAGTAGAAATCGTCCCCTCGCCGAGCTTACCGGACGACCAGCAAGAGGACTGGCCAGTTCGTAATGCGAGAACCAAGGCTGCTCTCAAGTGAGGATCTGAACTCGGGTCAGCAAGTCTTTCTTGTCTTGCCCCTAAAGTCTAACTACATATTCCGGGTATGCTTCCCGCGTCAACGAATCTCGGAAATTGCAATGTACTCGAGGTAACTCTTGACAGGAGTCGTCGGATTCGACGTAGGTACCTAGGTATACCGTACTCCGTAATGTCCGTATAGCTGGCGCCGTCTCATCAATGGACGATATAAGCTCATCTGCCCCATCATCTCCAGCCATACAAGACTCGACAGTAACCATTTTCCAACGTTCCTTCGTTACGCCTGCGGCCTGGCTCACACGGTACACCGCAGGACGGGTCCCTGCAGTACCTTAGTTAGGTACCTACACATTACCTTGCTAAGATGCTGATGAACTCGCTCTATGCGCTTTCTCCAAGATGTTAGGGTGGAGCGGCTTCGTGTGACGTTTCGTATTGGCGCTTGTCCGCGCACGAATACCGCCACATGGCTGGCGATGATCGCATTTCCTCAATAAGCCATATGATACCGAAAAGTCGCTATGCATGTACTAATACGTGAAGGAGACAAATGCGGACGATGCCGTCGTTGTGTCCGTACCTTTCGATAGTTGCCTTTGTGTGTGTCGAGTCCAGTGGACACTGGAGTCCTGGACAGTCGCGACTCGCAGCAGTCAGTGACTCGCACACTCGGCGAACCCACTGCCGCGTCTGTGACAGACACTCTGATTGGCTGATTGCCGCCAAGAACACCGAGACGAGACAGACGTTCTCCGCTCCCATCTAAGATCCAGATCAGATCCATCTGCCATCATTCCTCGAGATGAGAGCTCATGCAAAGACGGCCCAGTAGCCCATCCCTTCCGACATCCTTTCTTCATCGCAAACTTCTCGAGCCGTGCCTACATCATCATGGGCAATGAAGTCGCAACACAGTAATCCGGCCTCGAAGAATCTTCCCATCAGGACCCCGAGCTCTGCATCATCGCGCGCTGTGCTCCATGTCCTCGTTTAAGTCATCGAGATTTTGGCTTCGTCCACGATGCATAATACACCCGTCGCGGCCGACGCCGCTCTGCCAGAAGTCTCGGCAATTGACGAGCCATCTTCAATCCGGGACTACAGAGGCTTTGTGTCTGGAGTCTTTAGCGGCCTGGCCAAGCTAAGTGGTGCGTTCTCTGATACCATTGCCTCTCCCTCGATCAGAGAATTGAAAAAAAAAAAAAAAAAAAAGGCAAGCCAACTTAGATGGAAGGGGAAGACTAACCCAACCCACCTTTCTGCCTACATATAGTCGGCCACCCTTTCGACACGATCAAAGTTCGTCTACAAACCACCAACAAAGGCCAATTCACCGGCCCCCTCGCATGCGTCACCCAGACGCTCAAAAACGAGGGCGTCCGAGGCCTCTACAAAGGGGCGACGCCCCCCCTCGTCGGCTGGATGTTCATGGACTCCATCATGCTGGGCTCCCTCTCCATATACCGTCGCCTTATAGCCCAGCACGTCTTCCACGTTCCCAACTGGACGTCCGGCCTCGGCGACGGTTCCGCAGGCCTAGGCTTCCGAGCCCTCTTCTCCCCCTCGTCATCCTCACAGCTCACTTACCTCCCGCCATTAGGCCACGGCATAGCAGGCATCTTTGCAGGCATCACTGTGAGCTTCTTCGCCGCTCCCGTCGAACACATCAAGGCGCGTCTGCAGATCCAGTACGCTGCTGAGAAGTCTCAACGGCGGTACTCGGGACCCGTGGACTGTGTGCGGAAGATATATACACATCACGGTGTGCGGGGCATTTACCACGGCCTAGGTGCGACTATGATATTCCGATCTCTGTTCTTGTTCTGGTGGGGGAGCTATGACGTCCTGTCGCGGTGGATGAGGCACAAGACCAGTATGAGTGCCCCGGCTATCAATTTCTGGGCCGGAGGTCTGAGTGCCCAGATTTTCTGGCTGACCAGTTATCCGAGTGATTTGGTGAAGCAGCGCATCATGACGGATCCGTTGGGTGGCGGTTTGGGTGATGGCCAGCGCAGGTTCCCGCGCTGGAGGGACGCGGCTGTCGAGGTGTGGAGGGAGAGCGGGTGGAGAGGGTACTGGAGGGGGTTTTTGCCGTGCTTCTTGAGGGCTTTTCCTGCGAATGCGATGGCTTTGTTGGTCTTTGAGGGGGTCATGAGGGGGTTGCCTTGAGAGAGATGGGAAGGCATGTGCGGCTGGGCGGAGGTGAGTTTTTCCTCTCTTCGTTTCCTATATTGTATATCAAAAATTGCATGAAATGCTCCCGTCATTGGGGAGGCTATCTGCACGGTTCTCTACAGCATCTACTAGACTGTCGTCTTTGTTTCTAGATTTTTTTTCTCTACACGTCTTCTGCAAGATGGTAGGTACAGCATGTGTGGTAAATAGGCATGCTTGGAGGCATGGGCGTGGTCATGTATGTTCCGATTGCGTCGAAAGACGAAGAATGGTTTTGAGTCTTGACGGTTCGCGCCATGAGCCAACTACCCGACGTTGAACGCGGCATCAACAATCCCTTCCTGTTCGTCGGCCAGACAAGAAGACTTAGGGTAATGTGATGGCAATCGTGGCATGGGCGACAGGCCCGAATGGTATCGAAGGACGCGACAGCTGGTATCGTTCTCGAATAGCCAATCTTCCAACCCGTGACTCACGGCATGAAGCGAAAGAAGAGGTAGCATCGAAGAAGAAGAAGAAGAAGACTGCGGCTGAGATTGTTTAGAAGATCTTTTGTTACTTTCACAGCGGACGGCAGCGGCGAATCAAAGCATGCAAATGGATGGTGTTATTGAAGAATACGATAGTCACAGCCGTTTAGATGAACACAACCAAATCCCATCAATTGTATGCCTCCCAACACCGACCCAAGTGGCATTCTCGCTCCCGGCCACGGATACTCCCGGCCTCGTCAGAAGGCTGGATACGCAACGAAGCGGACCCAATTTACTCATCGTCGTCCTCAACCTCGTCATCGACAACGTTGAAGAACTTGAGCTCGTAGACGCCACGCGAGGTGGACACGACACGCAGCCAGTCACGCAGCTGCTGCTTCTTGAGGAACTTCTTGGTCCTATACAAGACATGACCCCCCCGTCAGTAAATGTTGATGGCATAATAAGCAACCACATGAGGAATACGCACAGGTACTTGAGGTAGCGACCAGACAGCTCATTGTGGGCAATGATCTCAATCTTGCCCTCGCCCTGCTGCTGAATAACGACGTTGTCGCCGAGGTTGTTGGTGCGACCCTCAACCTTGATGGTGTCCTGAAGGAACTTCTCGAAGGCAGAGATGTCGAAGATCTTGTCGCTGGCGGCCTGCTGGGCGTTGATGATGAACTACCACTGCTGTCAGTATTGACTTGTCTTATTCGTGCGAGAGTCCGGGAGACGTACCTTCTTGGTCTGCTTCTGGGCCTTGCCCGACTTCTTCTGTAAGGACATGAGGAATTAGCCAGCCGCATCTCCCTTTTCTCCGTGTTGTCTCCCATCATTTGTCTCCTCTTCCTTCCCTTCCAAGGCGCAATGCACTCCTCGTGGCGCGGTCACTTCTTGACTTTTCTCCATTCTCGGATGCCGTGCCGTACCACCAGCCATCGTTGATCGGAACCTTTTGGGGGTGAATTGCCAGTAAGAGCCACACGGTGGTCGAGACAAGCGACGAAGAATGTTCACAAGCTAAGCGACCATCCAGGACATTGCGCCCCAACACCAAAGCGCGTGCGGAGTCAAGTACATACAGTCTGAGGAGCCATCTTTTACAAAGATTCGAGTACGTGAATGGGATTTCTTTGAAAGAACGCAAAGAGGTCGAATCCTGCGCCTTTTGCAAATTTGTTATGCGGGAATGGAATCGGTTGCAAAGGGAAAAAAGCGAATAGGTCGATAGCCCACTTTGACCGCTCAATTAGGGCTCTTCAGTTGGATTGTGGGAATATGCAATCGATAAGCATCGGGAGTGGGGACGAGCTGTTCGTCACGCTTGTCTGCACGTGATGGGTCCGCGCCTCTTGAGTCTTATGCCTTGTCAACCAATAGGTACATTAGGGACCTAGGTAGGTACCTATCTCCTACAGTTAAGAATTTCAGATCGCAAAATATCTTCGTAATCGAACAGTGTCATGGCCAATCGACATCTCTTCGCTGCTGCACACGAGTTCGCTTATTCGGTTCAATTAAACTAGATCCAATTCATTTCATCATAAACGTAACATCAAAACTCATACTGGTATCAGCAAATCGCACAATCTCCAACTGCAACCAGCTAAAAATGCAGGAGCATCATACAAACCATGATAGCTCGCAAAGCAAAACTTATAACATGACGTCAAAAAGCAAGAAGAAACAAATTTATCCAAATATCCTCCTGAAAATACCTCTAATACCAGAGGGTTTCTGCTCCTCCTCACGCGATTTCTTGTTTCGCTCATCCTGCCGGGCTTTGCGAGCCTTATCCTCTGAACCTTTCTTGCCAGCATCAGCAGTTCCGCCGCTCTTGTGAGAAGTAGCTCGGGAATGATTGGTCGAGGTTCGTCTAAGGCCATGCCTGGATCGAGTACTACCTGGGGACGCCTCAAGGGGAACCTCTATCGTGGTCTCTCCTGCGATCTGTGGTGCCATACCATTGCCCACGATGCCCTCGGCGTTCTTGACGTCGAAGAACCTCTTTTCCGGCTCATGGGAAGAGGAGACCCGTTCTGATTTCTTCTGGCTAGAGTGGCTGGTTCGACGAGAAGAGCGATGGTGGCTTCTGCTATCCGTAGGAGAATCTGTCTCACGACTTCTGTGCGCTTTTTGTGCGGAGCGTTCAGACTTGCCGGATTTTTCGTATCGTTCATGCTCGGCTTGCTCGTCAGGCGTACGATTCTTCTTCTTGCCAGCACTTCCAGCGCTTTCTCCAGAGAAGCTGCTATCATGTCTTCTAGGCGTCCTTGGCGGCGTCTTGGGAACGGCATCCTCAGCACTAGCAGGGCGATGAGCGCGGCTTTGAGATCCATGGGAAGAACGGCGTTTACTGTCTCGAGACTCCTCGTCTTCTCGACTGCCGAAGGAGCGAGCAGAGTGGTAGGAAGAGTGAGACGATTGACGATGTTGACGACGCCTCTCTTCTCCATCACTTGGAGCGCGGTGGCGTCTTGAAGATTCCTCTGCAAATAAGTTAGTATGAAGCTGGTTCGCATTTTGATCGAATTTTTCACGTCCAGGCCTCGGCGGAATTCCTTCCTCGCCTTCCTGGGAGTTGCCAGCTCTGGGGCTGGCAGGAGGGCTCAGGGCTGCCACCGTGGCATAGATAATAACTGCGGCTGCTATGGTGTCCTCAACGTCTCGAGCAATGAGCTTTTGCTTGTGCCTGAGTGAGTCTGCACGTTGTCGCTTTATCATGGCAGCATCGGGAATCACAACAGCGGGTGTCGGAGCACGGGATCCGGCCTCGGACTGACTGATCGGGGTCACAAGATTCTCGGTTTGCTCAGCTGGAGGCTGTTCAGAAGCGGGCAGCGCAATCTGCGACAAATGAGACTCAGCGATCGTAGGTGCCTTCGATTGACTGACAGTGGCGTCTGTGGACAGTCTGGCGAGCTGTTCGTCATTTGCAACGCTTGCTTTCGAGAGTAATGGTTTGTCGTCGAGGTTTTTGCCGGCAAGAATCGGTGTTTCTTCAAGCGCTGCCGGAGTCTCATCTGCCATAGCTACATGTGCGACAACATCGATCTCCGCTATAGAGGATGACGACGGGGCGGATGAAGCTTCAGGATGTCTATCTTCACTGAATCCTAGCCTCGAGCCCTGTGTAAGGACATCTGCATGATCATCTTCAGCAGCCATGGCAGAAAAGACTGTCTGGGCGGGCGATACCGCAACAGATTTTGCTTTCTCAACCACAGGCACATCCGCCAACTCCTGCACGGGTTCCGAGACAGCTCCCACCGTCTCGGTTGCGCTCATCCCAGTGTCCTCATCCTCGTTGCTAACGACAGATTCAACATCGCCAAAGTCATTTGACTCCGCAACGACGATGTCTCCATCTGTCTGCAAATAGGTATTTCGCATAACTTTCAAAAAATCACTGGGGGTATCAGAAAAAGAAAGTAGTTCCTCACCTTTCTTCGACTTGGTCACCTTTTCCTCACCGGGGATAGGCCCAAGAGTATCCTTGCCCTCGTCATCCTCCGTAGCCTTGGACTCCGCTGGAATTTCTCGGCTGGAAGATTCCTTGAGACCTTCTGGCTTGTCCTGAGACTGATGAGCAGCCGCCAATGCTGCTCCACCCGCAACGGCGACACCAGCAGCAATGGCAGCCCCAGTATGCTTGGAAGACTCGTCCTCTGTTTCGTCCTCGGAAGCATCTGCAGACTCCTTGGCCACTTCATCAGGTTGTTCGACTTCAGGAGGCGTCACATCTTCAGCAGCAGCGGTGGGCTCTTCTGCCGGTTCGACTTCCGCAACTGCCTCAGCTTCAGGCACGACTTCAGCTACGGGTTCAGCTTCGGGCTCCGCTTCGGCTTCAGTGACGTTTTCGGCTTCAGTGACTACCTCAGACTCGATCGGCTCAACTTCCGCAACAGGTTGAGCTTCGGGCTCTACATCTGGTGCAGGTTCATTTTCAACACCGGCTTCAACGACGGGTTCAGCTTCAGCCTCAGCTTCAGCAGTAGGTTCGGCTTCGGCTTCAGTAACTGCCTTGACTTCGGGCTCTACTTCAGCAACAGGCTCAACCTCAGCCACGGCTTCCGCTTCGGCTTCAGTAATTGCCTCAGGCTCAATCGGCTCGTCTTCAACATCAGCGTCAGGAACAAATTCGGGTTCAACCTCAGCTTCAACAACTGCAGCAGCCTCGGGCTCTTGAGCTTCAGCATCGACTTCAGTAGCCTGTTCGGCTTCAAGCTCGGTTGCAGCGGGCTCAGTTTCGACTTCAGTGGATGCATCAGCTTCAGTAACTGACTCAGACTCAGGCTCAGCCACAACTTCGGTCTCGACAATAGGTTCCGCTTCGACTTCAGCGTCGACTTCAGTGACGGGTTCAGCAGTGGAGTCGACTTGGGCTTCAGCAACATGCTCTGCTTCAACCTTGGTGGTGACGGCTTCAGTGGCAGCTGTAGTATCGGCTTCAGCACCAGCAACAGGCTCTGCTTCAGCCTCAGTAACGGCTTCAGCTTCGGCTTCAACTGCAGGCTCTGCTTCAGCCTCGGTGGTGACAGCTTCGGCTTCGGCTTCGGCTTCAACAACAGGCTCTGCTTCAGCCTCAGTAATGGCTTCAGTTTCAGCTTCAACAACAGGCTCCGCTTCGACCTCGGTGACGGCTTCAACTGCAGACTCTGCTTCAACCTCGGTGGTTACGACTTCAGTGGCAGGTGCAGTATCAGCTTCGGCTCCAGCAATAGGCTCTGCTTCAGCCTTAGTAACGGCTTCGGCTTCGGCTTCGGCTCCAGCAACAGGCTCTGCTTCAGCCTCAGTAACGGCTTCAGTTTCGGCTTCAACAACAGGCTCCGCTTCGACCTCGGTGACGGCTTCAACTGCAGACTCTGCTTCACCCTCGGTGGTGACGACTTCAGTAACATCTTCAGCATCGACCTCGGCTTCAGTGGCCGCTACAGTCACGGTTTCAGCTTCAGGCTCAACATTGCGCTCCACAGCATCAACCGCAGCCGAATCTTGCGAAGCCTCCTCAGCGGCTGTTTCGGGACACGACTCAGGAGAAGCCTCTTCGGCACTGGTTGTAGCCATAGAGTCTGTAGCCACAGGGTCGGGAATCACTTCTTCCTTTGCTGCCTCGACCGGTTGTTCCACCTCCGCGTCCGCAGGGGCAGGCTCGTCGATGGTGACCTCTTCGGGTGCGGGAGTCTCCTCGGCTGTGTCGGCGCCACCAGCAAGAGGTGCGTCCTGCACGTCGACATTGTCCGCTTCAACGGTATGAGAAGTCTCGTCCTCGGGACTGAGCTCGGCATCAGCCGGAACAGCTTCCTTGGATTCAGCCTCTTCGACTGTGTGTGGTGCAGCGGACTCTTCGTTCGCGGATGGATTCTCGGTTATGGGGTTGGCAGCTTCCGCAACAGGGGCAGGATGAGTCTCTTCTGGTGATGCTGAAACGGCCTCCTCTATGGCGGCGTCTGCCTCGACGACAGCAGGTGATGCAGTCTCCGCGCCAGCCGCATCCTCAGAAGCCGCAACAAGAACGTCACCAGTAGGTGCATCAGCCTCTCCAGACTCAGCTGCGACGGCGTCCTCGTTTTCTGCTTCGCTGGTAGTGGGTTCAACCGCAGCGGAACCATCAATCTCTGTCTTGGAATCATCCACAGCTGGCGGCTCCGTTGCTGCTTGTTCTTCAGTCTCGGGCCCAGGAGCAGTCTCGGCGACGGTTTCCCCGATGGTGATGGACTCTTCAGGTTGCGCAGGGACGGGTTCGTTAGCTGCTTCGGTTTGTGGAGTATCCGTGCTGTTATCTGTCGGCTCGGAGGCTGCGACGGGGATGCTGTCTTGATCTTGGGTTGACGGCGCGGCAATTACCTCCTCCTTTTCAGCAAAGTGAACCTGCTTAGGAGAAGAAGGAATGTGCACAGGCTCTTCAAAGTTGGGCTCATCAGATGAGGTGCCGTCCTCGGTCTTACTGATCTCAGGCTGTGCATCTGCCGTCTCAGTCTCTGGTAGACTTTGCTCTGCGGATGTCTCTTCGGCAGCGCTGGCCGGCTCCGCGGTCTCGACTTCGACGGAAGTGTTGGTCTCTGCGTTATCTGTGATGACAGCCGGGTGCTCCTCAGGCTGTAATTCAACCTCTTCAGCAACTGTTGCCGGCACCTCAGACTGACCCGCCGCTTGTTCCACAGTAGATTCCGGAGTGTCAGACTCGGCGACAGCGTTGGCAATATTTGTCTCTGCACCAGAAGCCACAAGCTCAATTGCCGCCGGCGCGTCTTCTGTTGGCACTTCCATGGTCTCGGGCGCAGGCTCAGTCACCTTGATGTCTGTCTCGGGGGCTGAAGCTTCAGGTTCAATCGCAGTGACAGGGGCTGACTCCTCCTCCTTGGTCTCACTAGCTACCGCCTCTGTCGAGACTTCCGATACGGGGACTTCTTCCGCAGCTGTTATCTCTTCAGTCACCGCCGGAGCAGACTCTGGAATCGTATCGCTTGGGTCTTGCGCTTCCAAGGCAGCGGCAGGCTCGACAGGCTTGTCCTCAGAAGATGCCTCCTGCGACGCCTCCGCATCCTGGATCTCAATTTGATTTTCTTGCGCAGGCTCGGCGACTACGACAGCAGTGTTTTCTTTAGCTGATTCCTGGGGCGTGTCTTCGACATTTGGCACAGCGCTAGATTCTTCGGCTGTGGCTTCAGCTGGAAGGTCCTGGCTCTCAGACTCGGCTGGCTTCTCTTCAGCTAGTTCCGGCACAGCAGCAGGCTCATCGGCAGCGGGAGTAGTCTCATTAGCAGCGGGAGTAGTCTCATCGGCAGCGAGAATGGCCTCATCGACAACAGGCGTGGAATCACCGGCAGCGAGCGTAGACTCATCGGCAACGGGAGTAGTCTCATCGGCAGCGGGCGTGGACTCATCGGCAGCGAGCGTAGGCTCAGGTGCTGTCTCAGCGACAGCTGCAGCGTCATCGGCGGGTGTTTCCTGAGAGGGCTCCTCATGTTGCTTCTCCTGCACTGCATCGGACTCCAAGGCTGTTGGTTCATCATCGGTAGTAGCCTTAACTTCATCAACGATCTCTGAGGGCTTGTCTTCAGAAGTCAGAGCTTGTTCAGCCGCATCATCCTCTGCGGCGGGCTGCTGCACAGGCTCTGCCACGGACTCGGCTTCCTTGGTTGATACGTCATCCGTCGCGACCTCATCAACAGGTGCTTCTTCGATGGGCTCAGGTCCCGTGGTCGCCGAATCGGCTGTCGGCTCAGTGAGTTCCTCAGTGGCTATCTCCTTGGATGTCTCTTCAGCAGATGCATCTGTATTTGCTTCAGGCTGAGTTTCTGTGGTTTCCTCGGAAGCAACCTCAGCGGTCGGGGCCTCAACTGGTGTTTCTTTTGTAGGCTCCTCCGTGGTGGAAGGCTCACTGGCGGCCTCGACGACTTCGGCTGTTGGTTCCGCAGGGGCAGACTCGGTCTCTTCTATGGCGGATGGCTCAGCTGCTGGTTCCACGGGAGCAACCTCAACCTCCTCTGTAACGGTAGGCTCACGAGTGGCGGGCTCGACGGGAACTTCGACTGATGGCTCCATAGGAGCAGCCTCGACCTGGCCACTGACCACAGTACCCTCGACCTCCACCTTGGTCGCATCATCCGGTTGGGCATCCGCCGACACTGCTTCGGTCGTAGCTGCTCCAGCCTCGCTCTCTGGAATATTGGTAGTCTCAGTCGCGTCAGCCTCGGGTTTGGTCTCAGCGACGGGTACCTCCTCAACTTTGGTGTCGCTGGAGGAGACATGTTCGACCTTGCCATCGTCAACCTGAGTGTCCACAACTGTAGATTCTTCTGGCTTGACTTCGGCGATAGGTTCAGTAGCTGAGGCCTCATCCTGCTCTGCGGGAGCTGCGTCGGCCTTGACTTCCTCTTCAGGTATGGCAACTGCTGGGGTGGCATTGACAGCGTCGTTCACAACAGGCTCGGAGGCGGGACTCTGCTCCGATGGCGTCTCAGGTTCCTCTGGCTTGGCTTCTCCCGCTACAGCCTCGGACTCAGGCTGCGCATCTGCCTTTTCAGGAGATGGTGCCGCTTCGGCAGCTGCGTGATGATCATCTGAGGCCTCCTTGCCCTTCTTCCCCTTCTTTGCTTTTTTATTATTTTTCGTAGGTGATGTCGTAGGTTTGTCATTATGCTCATCAATCGTGGTCTCATTTGCGGGGGTATCCATTGCCTTGCCAGTCTCCTTTCCCTTTCCTTTCTTGGGAGACTTCTTCTTGCTCTTCTTCTCCGATGCCTTCCTTGGGGAGTCTCCCTTGGTTGAGGCTCGAGACCTTGAGATGGGAGTCCCAGGCGTCCCAGGCGTAGTGTTTTTGGTCGCCGGCTCTGCGGCTACAGTTTCATGGTCAAGGTCTTCATCATCTGTAAAGGCATGTTAGTTTTCCCATCATTACGTACTGGCGATGGTAGTAAATTCTTGCACATGACACAGTAAGTATGTAGCACAAACTGCTTCAGTGGCTCACCTTGATGTTGATCCACATCCTCGCCTTCTACCTCGTCGGTTACCTCGTCTTCTACCTCGGACTCAGACTGTTGGAAGTACTGGATGTGTGAGAAATCAGAAAACTGGACATTGGAATGGCCGATGTTTGTCCTGTACGGACAATACGAAACCGTGGGGATATAACTCATACTGTCTGTGTGTCCTGTAATTCCTCGAGGTTGAGGGGCTCCTCCTGAGGGAGGGCGGGCTGTGCCGTCGTTATAATATCGGCCGACATGCAGGCTACTGTATCACTCAAGGCCGCAGATGGTAACAACGTGTAAATGGGGCGATTGAGTCGGTATCGCTTTGTGTCTTGGCTTCGTCGGGTAGACGCAGTAACAAGCAAATTAGGCCGGCCAAATGAGAGCTTTCTTCGGAGAAATTTGGGCGTTTATTCCGGAGTCTGGCGAACAAGAAGGTCGTACAAGAGAAGATGGGTTTAATGCAAGATGCAACCCACACGCAAGTAACTCGGTGATTCCCTATGGAGGGGTGGATGTGTGACAGTGGTAGCAATGCGAACGGGACAGTAAGTAGCAACTAAACAAACACTGGTTTGGTTGACAATAGCGTGACGTGTGTAGATCGTTGGACGTTTAGAGGTGTAAGAGTTCAAAGTAGGTATTTTCTTTCAGTCCCGGATGGAAATAATAATCTAGAAAAAACCAGCCTAGCAGTGCGAGTCGGCTGCGGTCACTCGATTTCTCGAACCCGACGGTAGACCGCCAGACCGCTCTCTCGTCCGGTCCCCTTGTCCGCCGTTGGACATGGGCCACGCGAATCTACAGGTACGTAGCTGCCTAGGTAACTGGACCCATCCTGACGATAGCACGCTTAATTCCATGACGATAGCGACCGTGGAGATTAGATGCCATCGTCTCTGGCGTGATCCGACTGGCTTGTTGCCGCGAGCAGATGTCGAGGCTGAATGGGCAGCGGATCTGTGAGATTGTGTCAACGGCAATTACATATTACTCGAGTCTCGAGTCTCGCCCTGCCATCTCGTCGGCCGGGTGAACCCGACGAACCCCGAATGTTTGATGCCAGTCTGACCATCGTGGGTTGCCGCCGGTCGCGACTCGGGAGTCGGTCGACCGGTTGTCCTAGACTCCTAGGTAGGCTCTAGCCACGCTCTGACTTGACGAGACAGACTATGAGGCTAGCGTCCCGAGTCTCAGGTCAGGTGGAGTCCACGTTGACGCTGAAAAAAACCGTAGTGGTGATGCTGTTGAATGCGTGCTGGAGATAAGCCGACGACAACTCAGCAACTCACCTGCCTCATCCTGCTGCCCGATCAACGACGGATCAAAGCAAGACTCAAGAGAACCCTCATGACACGTTCAATCGTGCAATGAACCTCCAACGCCCCGGCCAATTATCCAACAAAGCGGGGGCAAGTTCAACTCGAAGTGACCGCTACGGTGCGGGTTAGGCCTCGATGCCTGCACTGTGGCCCCTCTTCCTCCCCCTGTTCTCTCGTCTCGCGCGCTGAGTGGTCCGTGCGGGGCAATGACAGCGGATGAGAAGCCCTTGAAGTTTGGGCATCTGATCTGCCGATTTTAGCAATTTGAGCAAATTTGGCCGTCTCGTCAACTCTCGTGGTCGCGCCGCGGCTGGCATGGCAGTGGCTGGCAGGTGGCAGTGGCACTGACTCACTGAGAAGCCACGATTGTATCCCGCCAAGCCACCCAAGCCACCCCCGGACGATCCCGTCGCCGAGGCCTATGTACATACTGTGATGCAAAACGAGCACAACTTCACAAGTTCATGTCCTTTGATGAATCGGATAAATTGCCAGGAATCACGAGTACTCCGCACAATTTCTCGAAACCGAAATACCTTCCTGCTATAGGTACATACACCAATATTCAATCAAACGTCACGCTCTCAGCCATGCCAAGCAGATGACTTGACTGGCCTCGTTGCCGCCGACAAGTTCTTCCTGCGGCCGAGAAGTCGCAATCAGGAAAGTTTGCTTCAATCCGGCCGGCGTCGCGCTCAGATGCTGTCTTTACGGAGTAGGTACGTACATATGTACTTTATGTATACCTCACCGTTCACGCTGCAATCACATGTTGTGTCTCCGGTAGGTACGGAGTATCTCTCGTCTCTCAGCACATTCCCACGTGGTACTCTACCTATTGTAATACATACATATTCCCAAACACCTTTTTACTCTTCCCTCCTTTCACTCTTCCGAGTCCCGACCCCCTTATTATTAGTTTCTTTTTTTTTGCTTTTCCTTTCTCTCATGCATGGCTCGCATCGGACTCAAAGCCCAATGCTGTCACATGCCGAAAGATAGCCTCACGAGTCACGAGTCACGAGTCACAACCGGACGTTGACGTTTTGCTTTATAACACCAGCCCAAAGAAGGATGGGCTCTCCACATTATGCCACCGCTTTGTCTTTGACTCTTTGCACTTGTGCAGCGTGCTGAATCCCTACGATCGGGATTCGGGACCCTTATTTTCTTGCATACACCTTCCTTCAGCATGAACTTCCACGTCATCGGCACTAAAATAGAGACCTGTACGGAGTAGGCTGTGCTTATGTGATTCGTATGTATGTATGTATGTATGTACCTACAGGCCACATACTACAGTTAGGTAGGTATGTATGTATACATATGTGTATGTACATACCTATGCTTTGTTCCGCAGCTCCGTGTTCCCCCCATCCCATCGCCCGCTTTGCATGAAACTTGCATGAACGGTGACCCAATTTGCGGTGACGTGACTTGCGGCCCGCGGGTTCTTGGGGATCTCGGGGAAAAAGTACCTACATCATCATCATGTACGGAGTATACATACATGGTTTCTTGAGGGAAACCATACCCTGATTGGTCAGATGCCTCGCGAGTCGCCCGTGAGCAGCGGATCTACCGAGTACATATCATCAAAAGAAGGGCAAAAGAAATGACTTGGTCAGCTGCTGCTATCGTAATATGTGCAGCCCCTGCATCCTATTGACGTCCTCATTGCGGTGTCTCAGGCTCGCCTATACCTCTGAGCTTGAATACATAGGTAGCGGCATCTTTATCTGCTTTCCAAGCAGCATCCGTCCCGCCATATTGAGATATATCCTTCAGTAGCCATAAGCTCTCGCTTTGGCAGCATGAACGCGCTCATCTTTAGCAACCGAAAAATCCAAGTACGCTTTGCTAATGTATCATCTCAATTCATCCGGACCATCATTCAGATAGACGTTTCTTGTGGTATGTTTTTAACTGATTCAACCAAATAAGTGTAACTCAGATTGGCTCTCACGTCCTATGCGGCCACCAAAGATGACTTTGTTTTCTACCTTGCCATGAACATTCTCGAAGTTCATTTCTACTTAGATTACTGGCGGGCGATTCAATTTCATCCCCCCCTACTTTACAGGTTAGAGGGAAAGAATAGGTAGGGTTGCTGCATGAACGCTTTCTAACTCAAAAAAACAAACAACAGTGGCGAAGATATCTGGATGATGAGATCTTGACTCGGTATTTCGTATTACAAGCTACAGCTAGTTAAAGACAGGCATCGGGGATCGATGGCAGAATAATACGGCAGCAGGCCGGGCAGCTCGAAGCACTGCGCGCCAACGTAAGCTAATACCCTAGCTTTGATGTTCATGAGATTCGAGCCCATCGAGAAGGCGGCTTCATCAGAGCTCATCCGGAAATTCAGACACAAGAGTCTGTAGAGCGATCTTTACTGGATGAGTCACTTCCACAGGACTTCCCGACCCAACTTCCTACACCTGTGTGGGCGGCATCTGCTCGTGGTCCTAGTGCGCGGACAGTATCAGTATCAGTATCGTCATCTGGAGTGCCTCGCGGTCGTCGGTCATAATTGACAGTAGTATGTACATTGACTGAGATGAGGACGAGCAGCCATATAGATATTAATAGCTTAATTGCAGTCAATTTACTGTCAATTACTTGCCGATGAATGCGAGCTACTCCAGATAACGATGCTGATACTGTCCGCGAGTGATAGGAAGCTGACTGATGGGTTGTAACTTGCAACTTGTAACTTGCGAGTCGCGACAAATCTTCACCTGACTCTGACGCTGACCAATCGCTTTCGAGACCCACTTCGGCAGGGTTTTCGACCAACCTTGACGTACATAGGTACCTCCTCCAGGCTCCTAGGCACTCCGTATGGTTTCCAATGTTCACACACGGAGTACATACATATTGAGATGTTGGAGGGGTGGCGTGGGGACGATCTTGTCTCGTCCTACAAAAGGCACCATGTCTATGCTCATGCCATCTCGTCAAGTAAAGTAGGTAGAGCCGGGGAAAAAGTCTTGTGGGACGTGGCCATTTTCTTCGGTAGATATGTATGTATGCACATATGTACCTACATACATGTGGCAAGTCTTAGTTGCATTGTCATTGACTGCTTATTACTCTGTACAACAATGAAAGAGCCTCCTTTTTTTTCGTACAGCATGCTTTCCACCATGTTCATCTGATCTCGGACTTGAGGTAGTAAGTTGATGTCACATAACTTGAATGTAAATTAAGGGAGTTTATTTCCAGTCATGATCGACTCTCGCGGAGCTGATGTTGATATCTCGTAATGCATCATTCTTTTCACCCAAAGTCCCAATCTAGTGAGCATACGTAACTCTCCACAGTCCTATCAGGCATCCACTCATTCCACTGCATTTGCTTTACCGCACTGAACCCATTTAACCAATCTGCCACTGCGGTTGGAGCTACCATCCTGCGTCGGCGGGTTTATCATCCTCCTTCTTTGTGCTACTGGTGCGTTGACTGACCGCTTCTGCTGGCTCGGGCTTGCTGTCGTCGGCCTCAGTCTGGCTGTCATCCACTTTAGGCACATAGCTGGCTTGGGCACTGTTCTTCTTGATGACCTGCTTGACCAACTCTTCTGCCTCATCCCAGTCATTTGTGGGTAGTTTGACCAAGTCGATGCCAAAGTGAGTCGTGATGGCATTCAAATGATCAAAACTTCTTTGGTCAAAGACAAAGCTAATACTGACACCAATACGGCCAAATCTGCCAGTTCGTCCGATTCGGTGCAGATACGTCTCGGCATCAGGCTCATCGCCATTAGGACCAGGTTTCGTGGGAATGTCGTAGTTGATCACCATGGAGACACTTGCCACGTCGATACCACGCGACAACACGTTGGTAGTGACGAGGACTTTTGTCTCCCCAGCTCGGAACTGTCCCAGTAATTCAAGCCTCTCCGTGCTGTCGAAATCGCCATGCAGGACTGTAACTCGGTGGCCATCCTCCGTCATCCGTCGTTGAATCTCGGTGGCACTCTTTCGAGTCTATCTGATCGTCAGCGGCGTATTCTCAGATGTTCTTCCTTGCTCGGGATTTCGAAACATACCCTGACGAAGATGACAGACTGTCCGATAGTCATCAAGCCGTACAGCTTACAGAGGATATCGTAACGAGAGTCGTCGTTGGGGCAATCGACGAACATCTGAGAGATGCCCCGCACTGTAAGTTCCTTGGTTTTCAAGGTCAATGTGTTTGCATTAGGCGCAAATCTAGGAATCCACTGCTGGACTTTTGGCGGAAACGTCGCAGAGAACAGCAGCACCTGCACGCTTTCGATAACGTCGGGAGGCATGATCCTAAAGCCCAACTAGTCAGCCATCGAGGTATAAAACGGATGTGAGATGGTGAAGCAAGCAGGCATACCTGAGCTTCACACGTAAACACTGATCCCCCAGCCCGTTTAGATCCAACATGTTGTCAGCCTCGTCGAGCACCAAAACCTTCAGCTGGGAGCAGTCCAACTGCTTGCGACGACCAAGATCCAAGACAGTGCCCGGAGTGCCTACAACAATGCAGGAATTGACATTTTCTCCTCGAGCAATCTTCCGGGGGATAGCGAGGGCAACTTTGAGGTTCTTGACAAATCGCCCAATCGAGTGAATGTTTCGGCTAATCTGATCCGCCAGCTCTTGCGTGGGAGCAAGGATCAGAGCCTGTGGTTGCTCAGGCTTACTAAAGTCCACTCGAGAAAGAGTTGCTGTGAGGAAGGCGACAGTTTTTCCTGTGCCGGATTGTGACTGTGCGACCATGTTCTTGGGCGGGTCGTTGAGCATGAGAGGCAGTGACCGGGCCTGAATCTTGGAAGGGCGCAGGTAGTTCTCGGATAGAAGACCTCTGTGAATTTCGTCTGAGCTGCACGGCACGAATAGATGGATCGTCAGTCAAGATCGCAGTGTTTCTCGTAAATGGTGACACATACATCCCGAGATCTTTCCAAGCAGCGTTCGAATAGATTTGCCCCTCCATGTCCTCTTCGTTAATAACGACTGGGACATCACCACTGGCTATTTTCGCGGCTGGTCCTGGAACGGCGGCTGATGGCCCGTCTTCTTTGGAATTTGGTGCAGCACTGGCATCGCCTTTTGCTGGCTCGGCGGCAGCAGCGGCAGCATCTTTGGGAGGTTCGGCAGCAGCGCCGGACCCCAAGCGCCCAACAGAGCCGAAGCCTATTGTCGTAGGAGTAGCGTTCCAGGCGGGAGCATCGCCAGCTTCGACGGCCGGCTTAGCGGCCGACTCAGATTCGTTGAGGATGCTAGCAATGTTCGACATCGTGAGGTTCGATCGTCGATATTGGAAGATGAATGCGAGAGAATATAATGGGGAAACCTAACCTTGAAAGTCGCGGGGCGGAACTTGGAAGTCATTAGGTCGGGCGGGGCGCACAAGATCCCAGCTCCACGTGACGTACCTACCTACCCTTCCTTTGTCCTCCACGGACCACGACAAAATGGAAGCTTTGAAGCTATGCCTTCCTTGGACCGCCGTTTACCCGAACTCGAGAACCGCGGAAAGTTGCTGGATGAGAGGCCAGAAGCGACATTGATCCTCAGTCCTCACACATTGGAGCTACACATCCATCGTATATCAGCAGAGGTCAGTCCAGTGCTGCGGTGTCAAATCTGGTATGATGTGACAGGCTCTCTGCTCACGGCGTTAAAGCTAGGTCCTCAGGTACCCGCGTGACGAGGCACAGTTGGCGAAGAAGCGCATGATCGCGCTCTTGCGCTGGTTCTTTGTAACAATACATACTTTCTTCGACGCAACCATTCATGACCATCCATGACCATCTAGAAGACAATGGCCCCTCCGCCTCCTCCACCGCCTCCAAAGGCACCCTTTTCATTATATGATAACCTCTTGGATCCCAATGACCCAACTCCGCCTGCAACCATATCCTCCGCCCCGGTGCTATACAGCCAGACCGGCACAGTCGAAGCAAGAAAAGCTCCTGATCCTGCGCTGCGATTCCAGCCCATCCGTCGACCGCCCTTGAAACAAGCCAAGCCTGTAGCAACCTTCCCCAAAGCCACGTCTATCTCTTCTGCGAAGGCACGCGGAGCCATTGAAGCCGTACCGACCCCAGCTGCACCGGCAGCGACTTCTTCGTCATCTTCAGGGCCACCACTCGGCAAGAGCTCCCTCGCAGACTGGACTGCCACGGAGGAGGACGCGTGGAAATATGGCCATGTTGTGGAAAAGCGCCAGCGCGGTGGCCGCAAGAAGAAGAAGAAGCAGCAGAATGCGCAGCTGGAGACGGACTGGGATGAGATATACGATCCCACGAGGCCGACGAATATTGAGGAGTACCTGAGGAGTGATGAGAAGATTGAAGAAGTGCGAGAGTGGAAGGCGTTGTTGTATCGACATAGGAATAGGCATGGGGGAAACGACCTCTCGTCTGACGAGGATGAGGCAGATAGGAGACCTGCTCCAAGTACGTATCTCGCTCTCCTATACAAGCTGGGATCGCCCTCTATTGCCCAACTAGAATCTCCGTTCTTCAACCCGTCTGTCTTCAATCTAGTATTCTTTCTGGGTGGTCCTACTAACATCATGATTCAGACCAGTTTGCTCCTCCGCCTTCCTACGCCTTTGCACCACCACCCCCTCCATCACCTCCAGCAGCAGCAGCAGCAGCAGCGGCGGCAGCGGCAGCACCGCCACCACCCGAAGAAAGCGCCGAAGAGGCCTACGCTCGCCGTATGGCACTATCATCAAACCAGCAACCTGTCCCTCCTGCTCCTCATTCACCACCATCACAGCCCCACGCTTCTCAGTTCCCTCCCCCGCCAACAGACTCAGCCACCATCTCACGCGCACCCATGCGATACACAAACCAACCCGCCCAGTCACCATCCCACAACAACGAAGACAATTACGACGGCGATGAACCACCCTCTCCACCTCCTATGCTCGGCGCAAACAACAGCAACAACTCTGAAATGGAAGATCAAGAACCCCAACCACGATCCACCCGCCCCGGCCAATCCGGCTTCGCCCAACGCCTCATGGGCAAATACGGCTGGACCAAAGGCTCCGGCCTCGGCGCCCACGAATCCGGCATTGTGAAGCCCCTCCGGGTGCATGTCGAAAAACGACGCCGCAAAGCCGACGCCGACGGCGGAGGCTGGGCCGAACCCGCCGGCAAGGGCCGCATCATAGGCAGCAAGAGCAAAGAAGAGGCCGGCAAATTCGGCACCATGAGCGATGTGATTGTCCTGCGAAACATGCTGGAGAATATGCCGGATTTGCAGGCCGAGATTGCAGATGGACTGGGGCAGGAAATTGGGGAGGAGTGTGGGGAGAAGGTAAGTCTATCATATCCTACTTTTACGTGATTCACCCGTTTGAAGAAATTGGCGCTCCCTTGGGGGGTGGGAGGGGGGGGGGGGGGGGGGGGGGCGAGGGATAACATGAAAAAGAGGAAGAAAGAAAGAATTAAGAGAGGGCTATGGTTGCGATTCAAGCCTTGTAGTGTTTTGCTGACTGTTGTGAATGTGATAGTATGGACGAGTCGAGCGCCTCTACATAGACCCTGTCTCGCGGCAGGTCTTTATCAAGTTCACGACTGCGGTATCTGCATTACGTGTACGTACTCCCCTCTCCTCAGCTCAAACGAACCCATATCAAATAAACCAGTCCAAGACTCTTCTCCAGAAGAGGAAGCACGCCTTAGAAGAAAAAAAAAAAAAAAAACCACTGCTATACGTCTTTTTTTTTTCTGTATGCTGACCACGCCCTATTGCACACCTCACAGGCCGTCAACGAACTAGACGGCCGTAACTTCAACGGCAACAACATTGCGCCAAAATTCTATGACCCGAAACTGTTTGACGAGGGGATATATCATACATCATAGCTTTCCTCCGTCCAGTGCTTTTCTTCCCCTCATACAAAAATTACATGACACGGGTACGTACACACGAATCGAGTAATACTAATGACATCCATGGCGAGGGAAGAGGAGAGCAAATTGTAGAATTCGAGTGGGCTGCGATGTACTAATTTTGGATGGGGGCTGAGCAATGTATGAATGGGTATCACTATCACTACATACATATGCACTAAATTGGGTGTTTAGGCTATAAGAATGGTGCATATCCACTGCAGAGTCCAGACTGAGTAAAGGCAGAAGTTAGAACAACTTGACGTGACGCGTGAAAGTGAGGAGTTTGCGCGCGACATGGTCACTTTTCTAGATTGCAGCCGCAACCAACTGCGTTGAACGACACGGCGATTGGCGCAATAGCTGCTCAATAGAAGCGTCATAGTCATATTGTATATTAAAACATGCAATGTTCTTTAACCGTTGCAAAATCAAAAACAATCCATTATTAAGTCCTAGCATGTATGACACGTAGACAGGCGTGTTAATCGCGTGGGGGCCAGCCTGCCCTCGTACAGATGAGGGATAGAATACATCGCGAACTGCTGTCCGAAGAAAAAGCGGGAAAAGTATGAGTAACTAAGAACGACGCCGTTTCAACCATTTCATGTGCTGTTTTCACACTCCGTTTACAGCAGCTGTGCCAATCCAGCCATGGCAGCAACGCAAAGCATAGCAGTGCTCACACTGACGCCGGTAGCAGCCGACTCACCGTCATCAGACGACTTCTTGCCGCCAGAAGTGCCGCCGCTGCCACCCTCGTTCGCCTTAGCGTTGTTGGAAGTGCAAGATTCCTTGCCACGAATGAGGCCCTTGGTCTTCAAGCCATCGAAGAAACCACAGAATTCGGAGATGTCAGTGGTGGAGGTAACGGTAACAGAGCCAGAAATGTCGTCCAGCTTGGGAATTTCAACACTAGTGGTGGGGGGTTAGTACTTGGAGCAGCTCAGCCATTTCATCGTCCAATGAATGCAGACTTACGTGTTGAAGCTACCGGCCAAAAGAACGCTACCGATGGTCTTGAGCTCGGGGAATTGGTTGATCTTCATGAGCGCAGTGTTGTTGAGGATGGTCATATCACCACCAATCGTTTTCAGAGCAGTGAAGGAAATGTTGGCAAGCTTCTTGTTGTTGTTCAGAGTAAGAGAGTTCTTGATCGAGGTCAAGTTGTTGGCAGAAATGGACAGCAGCTCGGGGCTCTCCTGGAAGCTGATACGACCAGCTGACTCCAGAATAGGGGCGTCAAAGCTCTCAATGGATCGGAAATCAAGCTCGCCAGCGTTCTCGAGGTTGGCAAGCTTGACCTTCATGCTACCAGCGTTGCGGACAACAGACAGAGTGTACGTAACATTTTCGATCTTGGAGCTGAAGGTGTTCAAGCGGGCATTGTTGGCGATGGTGATGTTGTCGGCAGTGGCAACATTCAGACCACTAAGATCGCTGATGAAAGTGTCTTGTATTCTGATGGAGGTAGCCTTAGTGACTCCGGAGGTACCTAGCGTCAAGCCGCTGAGTTGGTTGAGGTTGATCAACTCAAGCTTGTCGACCGACTTCAATGACTGCATGTTAAAGCTGCTAAGGAGCTGCAAGCCCTGCAAGCGAAGAGTTCCTCCGATAGAGTTGATAGAGGAGGAGGAGATGCTGATGAGCTGGGTAGCGTTGTTGATAATCAGATCACCCTTGATCTGCTTAGGGCCCTCGATCTCCAAACTGCCAGCTACCGATGGATCGACTAAGACGTTGCCTTTAATCACGTCGCACTTAATGGTGGCCTTCGAATCGGTGATCGTCATGTCCTTGTCACACGGAGAGTCGGCTACAAAAAATTATCGTTAGATTGCCGAATGCTGCACCCGCGAGGGTATTTATTTGAGAGTCACGCTTACCCGATGCCAAACTGGCCACGGCCAAAATGGCCGAGAACAAGTTGACAGAATGCATCGTATCTATAAATCAATCAAATTAGTTTCAATTCTTCATCCAGATCAGAAGATAGGCGTGTTGTGGTAGTGTGATGACTGCGAGCAGATATCCTTGATGAGAAGGGGTTCCTGACTCTGCTTGTGATGTTTTGGGGTATGTGTAAAATCTATCGGCTGTGTTCCCAAGAAAAACAACAAAAAAAACAAAACGCTCCTTCGACGACGGCGGGCAAAAGATGTTGTCGAAGCGAGATCGTGTCCGAGAGGCCAAGAACTGAAGGTGACTTGTCTCAGCCAGGCCAGCCCAAGGAAGCAGGCGTCGGTTACGCGCGGACAGGGTAGCCTTTGTGAACGAGGCAGGACCGAGATATCCGAAGGGTTGAGCAGGCAGGGAAATGTTTGGGAAGGAAGGAGTGGTAGAGATGGGACGCAGCAATCTCGCCCGGGACGTACTTGAGCTGAAATCAAGAAGTCCTGAACGTGACTGCAAAAAGCAAGGAATATTCTTCTTGACCCCTTTCCTTGGGTGCCGAAACAGAGCCTGAAAACGTACCTGTATTCTCGCTAGTCTCCTAGTTGCGAATGGATTGTTGTTATGGAAAGAGAGATTCTTCGATTCGTTCAATTGAGAACAATTGAGGACGCGTTATAAGAGAAGGCGACCGTTGATGTGAGAAAAGGCGACAGTGAGCCGAGCGAACGAGTGGCGGGAATGAAAGAAAATGCAGAAAAGAATCAACAATCAAAGACGACAGCAGAAGTGCGAGGGGCGGGAAGAAGGGAGGGCCTTTTCATACCGGCAGGAAAACAGAAAGCCAGGCACTTTGCCTCATCTCCTCGCCTGGCTGGGAACCCCCAATTTCTGGCACATACGAGGAACAGAGACCAAGTGGGCCAAGGGGCAAGGCCTGGCAACCAGGTCCAGGACCATTGATTTGACACGGGCTGGGGGCCCAGTCACCTCTCCGGTCTCCAGTTACTTCTCCAGTCGTGCCACTGGCCAGACTCTCAGGAGTCAGTATGTACCTACCTAGGTAGGCCAATGGCGAAGACTCAGGAAGGGCGCGGCACCGTCCCGAACAAGCCTCTCCTCAAACCTCTTGTCACTTCTCCGTACAACTTCGGAGTAGATATACATGCATGATACAGGCACAACAAGGCCGCCACACCCCTTTTCCTAGCGGGACCGTTGCCATCTGCTAGCCACTCCCTGATAGTCCCTACGAGTCCCTAGCCACTCCTGAGTCCTGGCTGCCTGCTGGAGACGCTTGGCTACGGTAACTGCGGCTTGGCTGCGCTTGGCTCCCCCCTTTGTTTGTGAGCCACTGAGGCTAACGCCGCCGAGGCGTTGCGCTTCCTAGTACAGTACATACCTACTCTAGGTACCTACCTATACTGTGGCACAAACCGTCGCTCAGGCCGGTAGAGTGACGTTGAGACAACTGTGGCGACGGCAGTCGAGGATCAGACTTTTCTGGCCTCTTCTTTGAAGTTTGTTTTCTTCCTCTGAGGCGTTTCTACGCAACGGACATGCCAGCCATCTGGAGCTGTGGGGGGATCTGGAACAAAAGGCACGGATGCATGCTCCGCAACGAAAACAGTGCCGCATCGGCCAAAACAGCATCTTCTGGGGCTGGAGCAACTCCGTCTAAACACCAAGACGCTCGACCTCATCCCATGAAACTGCTAGTAGCATCGTCGTCAATCCTCCCAGCATGCACGAAAGAGTGCTACGTGCGGACTGTCTGACATGCCGAGTGGAAACCCTCGGCAGTCGCATGTTTCGTGGGCCATTGTCGGTGTTATTAGTTCCAACTACCTACAGTGCTCTGCATTACGAGCGAGACGACTCAAGGACATTCTTTCGCGAAGCAGAATTCATAGCACTTAAATTCCTGCTCTGTCTTTGATCGGTGATGTTATCAACTATCAACAAAATGTCAGGCGGTCACCAGTATGTACATACCGGATCTTTCGTGCGTAGGCTCCAGGAATTGGAAAACCGTCCATGTGATCAGATCTGGTATTCAACGATACTTGCACCGTCGAGCAACGATCAATGCAAGGCTACTGGCTGCGCAGCGAAACATCGTCGTCTCAAGCTTCACGCGCCAAGTATTCGTCGTCAGAAAAACTTCTTTCACGCGAATTGTCTGGGTCATTGGTCCGGCCATCAGATCCGTAAACTTGGCAGGGAGAAGAAGGAACGTTTACGCGGTCGTCGGCAACAACGCCAAGCCTCGCCACACATGAATGGCACGAATGAGCGCAGACCACCATGGACACCGTGGAGGTGCATGTAGGCGTACATGTATGTAGGTGTATGTGAGTCACAGTGAGTGTATACGGAGTAGGTAGATCTGTGTAGTCACTAGTGGATGTATGTAGATGCCTCTGTCACACAAGGTTCTCACTTCTCTCACTGTCACGGATGCATGTCTGAGTGATTTATCGAGTATCAATCTTCACGAGAGGCCAGCTAAAGCGGTATGTTGTGCCTGATACGAACTCTGATTATTAGTGCAACATTGCTGCATACATGCATTGTACATACATATGAATATGACATATGAATACATCCGTGATTGACACCTACATACTCCGTACAGAGCAACCTACATGCGTCACGGATCTATCCTCGCGCCATATCACGACGTCCGCAGCAGTGGCAGCACCGTAACATCGTGCGCCGTGTCGGCAAAGCCCGCTCATAGCCGGGGCGTCGCGAAGTCTCAGATGACAAAAACCAGCGGGTACGACGTCATCTTGTGTATGGACTGGACTGTCTACCAACTATTACCAGCAGACTTGCATTTATACGTTCGCATCTCGTCAGCACGAAGACCGATACAGAGTACAGAAGACGTCGATAACGTTATGTACATGCCTTCTCATGCTGGTCGCCTTGTGATGAGTTGGTCTCTGACTCTCTTCAAAGTTCATACAATGCGGCGCGTTCCTTCTTCCTTGACACACCCCCCTCCCCTGGCTCTGCTGTGCGTCACAGTGTGTGGCCCGGCCCACATCCCCCCGGGCTGCTTATGGCTCCGCCCCTGATCCCGCTGAGATTAGCCTCCGTCGGCGGTCGCAGGCTCATCTGGCTAGACTACACTGTGCAACCGCACTGTGAGTTGGAACGTTCCAAGACTTTGCAACAGGTACTCCGTAGAGTCGTAGACCAATACCTTCCGTCGCTTGTTGACATTACCTCATCGTCGGCAAGGCGTCTAGACGGAGGGTCTTTGCTTTTTTTGAAATATCTTGCAATTTCTAGGAGAGTACGCCAAGCTTTCGGTATCTACTCCGTAAAGATCAATCAATCATGAACCAGGTATGTACGGACTACAGTACTCCGTACATATTGCCGCGCGAAATGGCTGTTATTAGGTACATACTCGGTCCCAAACGAGATGCTCCGTGGGGCAGGTTAAATAGAGCCCGGCGGTGCGCCGCGAAATAGCTTCATGGCTTCGGCCCAACTCCCTGGAGAGTGCCAGGGCGGCCTGGTCTAATCCCCGTCCGGCCATAAGGTCCCTGACCAGTGACGACCAACAGCCAAGTTGCTGTCTCTACTCCGTAAATTCAGCAGCGCTGTCGCCAAAGACGGCGACGTGAAGTGTGCTGATGAGTGATGAGGCTGGTATGATAATGCACTCCGGAGTCCGTACCTACTCACTTCTGTGCTCTTACCTACGGAGTACTCTGGAGTCTGTACTGTTGAATGGCTCCTGAGTCCTGAGTCCTTCAGGCTTCCTCACACGGACATGTTCGGTCCAGGTTGTATCTCCCGCCACATCCGCCCCTGACACTCATGCATGGTCTGTCCGTGCCCCATGAAACGGTTCTTCACGTGCATCATGGATGGCCGAGTTTCGAATCGTTCAGGGAACATGTTCGTCCCGGTGGATACAGATCTGCGCCCCGTCTGAGTGCCACTTATGCGTGATGATTGTGGCTTGTTGATCAGATCAATGCTTTGATTTGCTTCACTGATCAAACAGCAGCTCTACGATACGGAGTACATAGGTATATTCATAGTACTCTTCGTTTTACATTTATCATGGGCTATGTAGGTATCACTCCGGAGTCCGTACGTATGTACGATCGTCGATATCACATTGCAGTCCCACATCCGTAGCCTGTACTATGTACCAGGCATGTGGCAGAGGTAGTAAGTACACAAAAGGAATTGGACTTGGATTTGACCCGACACAAGATAAACAGGCACATATGACATCATCGCGTTGATGATTGAACAAAGTGGGACAAAAGAGAAGGAAAAAGAGACACACACTAGGATCTTCTACGTTCCATGACCGTGGACATGGACCTGAACCAGCGGACGACAACTTCTACTCCAGGGTACTCACATCCGTAAAGCTATCCTCGACCCTCCACATCAACCACATAAACAAGCTACGATACGGAGCAAACGGTTCAGATATGTCCAACATCTCCTTCTCCGACATATACTTCCACTTACCCCCCTTTGAAGACTTAAGCTTCGCCACATCTCTCCCCATAAACGCCGCCATGCCTCTCTGCACGCCCAAATCTCCCACCGAAAACACATCCATCCGCTTCAGGCCGAAACACGCAAACATCTCCACGGACCATTGGCCCAGTCCCCGAACCGCAATGAGCTTCTCTACGAGTTCCTCATAGGGGGCCTCGAGCAACATCCGCGCACTGAGCTCACCGCTGTGAAACTTCTCCGCAAGACCTTTCACGTATTCCGCTTTCCGCTGGGAGAGACCCGCTGTGCGAAGCTTCTCGAGAGAACACGCGACTACGTCTGATGGACGCGGGAATACCATCTTTTGTCCATCTGCTTCATTGGCGCTGAATAGGGCCACGAACTTGGCTTTGATGGATTTGGCGGCCGCGCCGGAAACCTGCTGTGAGATGATGCCGCTTGCTAGACTCTCGAACGGGTCAATCTTCTCGGCGAGGCCCTCTGCTGAGAAAATCTTGCAGTGATGTCTCTCTACTAGAGGTCGTATCCGCTCGTCTACGCTAATTAGATGCGCGCATGCTGTACCCAGGAGGTTTTCTGTGGTGAGCTTTCTTTTTGCGGTTGGCTGTTTGGTAGGTGACTTGGGCTCCTCCATCTTATTTAACGCCACACCACCCCTTGATGTCTCTGGTGATAGAAGCGCCGCATTTGTGACATTTGGATCGGCCAGTCTTGCCACTTTTGCGTTGCGAGGTTTCGTTCCCCCTTCTATGGTAGGGACTCCTGTCTTATGGGGAGGTGAAGGAGAGACTTGGGGGACATCCTTCGTGCGCCGTTTAGTGGGTGCTGTAAGTAGTTGCTGTCGCTTGGTGACGCCTTGCGGCGGCGATGGTGATCGTAACGTCGACGCTTTGCGTTTTCGCGCTTTACTCATGGCGGATGTCGTAGTGTCCGCTGTGCCGGATGGATGCAGTCCCTCTTGATCACTTAGTCGTGATGACTGACGCGTCACTGCCATTGTGAAGGACGACGTCACCCGGTGTCTAGGTCTAGGGTTGTTGATCGTAGACGACACGAGTGATCTCGATAGCAATAAGGCTGATGGAATAAGACGCAGTTTCATCGACTTTCGACAGGTCTAAGGGAGACAGCTCTTTTCTCGATATGGACAGAGTGCTGTAGCCTGTTATGCAAGCTGGTGTGACGTGATCATGAAGCTCTCACTTCAATTGCTCGAGTGGCTGATGTCATCGGAAGCCTCCAGACCGGACTAGTCCCAGGGGACCCAGAACTTGACATGACGAACCACCAAAAGTTCAAAGCGTGCTGATGAGAGAGCCATTGAGGAGACGTGCCTCGAGACACTCGAAGAGGTCGAAGAGGAAGAAGAGACAGGCTTCGGCTAAAAAACATCGCTTTTGTAGGCTTGTAGCCTGTAGGCTGTAGCATAGAGCGCCTACATATATAGTCACAAATAGTCGGCCGTTCTCCCAGTCTTTTGGATAGTCTAGAGACACAGACACATATCATCTCTTGAGAAAGAGATATTCATCATCAGATTCGACGTCGTCTCAAAAGAGATACATACAATACATAATTCACAAGCCAAGTCGCGCAAAACGTCACTCCGATTCACGGTGCACGAGGCAGTCGCCCGTGGACCCGGAGAAAAGCCGGCGCACGATACCAGTTCAATTGCTTGCTTGACATTCCCTATGCAATTTTACCCTCAGGCAAACCCCGTCAATCAAACGTGAATCGCCCTCCACCACAGCGTCACCATCTCGAGGTCTTTTCGCGTAAGCTATCCAATTGCGCGTATACAAATTTGCTTTTCTCGCAATCACAATGAGTTTCGTCCCCATCAACCCGCGGCCAATGCTGCAAGACCTCGTGAACAAGCCTATCTTCGTGCGCTTGAAGTGGGGGCAGGTTGAGTACAAGGGCACACTGGTGTCCGTCGACAGCTACATGAATTTGCAGCTTTCCGGGACGGAGGAGTATGTGTCCGATAAGCCCACTGGTGTGCTAGGACAAGTTCTGATCAGGTATGTCGCGTCAGGGGGGAGGACATTGTCCGAAGAGCCACGTCGGTTCGGTAGTGTTGCTAACCAGACTTCCGTACAGGTGCAACAACGTGCTCTGGATTCGCGCTGCCGACGAAGGAAAGGATACTACGATGACGGGATAATGGTCGCTCCGAGAAAATATGGCCCGGTGGACAGCTGAGACGGGGGTGTTTGGAGAGGATCTATGAATGGAAGCCAGGATGAATGAATCGTCGAATGCCGCCATTTGTCGCACGCGATGGACCGAATCGAAACGCCACGATGTTGCCGATGTTGCTTGCCATCAGATCACCTTCACGAAAAAGAAGCCTTGTATCATATTGCGAGTGAAATAGTCCTTGGTCTTGTCGTGACGCCACAGATTCCGAAACTACAGATGAAAAGAGCTCGACCAGTGGCCCGCCGGCGGAAAGGACATGGCTGCGTGATTTCTACAAGGCGTTTTGGTTCTATAGGATGACCCCACGAAACTTGACTCTCAAAGCAAGGTAGACACGGCGAGGGCAGTGCATATTGTGATCGATACTAGGCACGTTTTCTCGATTTGTCGAGGGATGTGTTGAACTCAGCGGCACATCACCAAGGTCCGGCATTTGCATAGTATCTGCTCGAGAAGATAGATTATTAGCAGGCTCAGGATGGAAGGTTCGTCGCTTGCATGTGATCTGATTTGATTGGCGACGTGGTAGCATAATTGAAATAGAAATAATGATACCCATGAACATGAGTGATTCTGATGTATTTCTCTAAGGGGAATGGAAGGACGTGGCAAGATCACACAATAATAACGCACATACACTGTTAAAGGTTCAGAATGACGCACTCACGTAGCGCGCTGTAGCGGTGCCATCTTGCTTTACAAACCCAGTCAGTCATATCATGTATGCTGCCAGAAATATGTCTCATCTTTCACGTCGGGGTTCTACTCATTTCTATGGAAGCGAACCCGAGCTGAAATACCAAGATGACAGAAAGTAGAGGGAAAGAAATCGCTTTGAGACGACACAGGAGATATGAAAGCGACATGTTGCAGAATTACAGAGAAGAGAGCTTATCGGGTGGACGCTGATGGGAGAAGTCCTCAGTGGCGGAGGCGTAGGATAGAGCCTAGAAGTAGAAGTCACCACAGCGGTACAGAATACGAGCCGCTGCAGTTCTTCCACCCGAGAAAATTACATGTCATTCCACTGTCGAAAGCTTGTCGAGAGAGAGATAGATAGACTTGACTTCGCCCGAGCCTGTGCTATGGACAAGGTGGTACGTGGTGTTCAGACAACGTATGTACTCGGATTCCACCCAATCCGCCAGTATAGGTCAGTATACCTAGGTAGGTAGGTAGGTACCTAGGTAGGTATTCTGTTAGGTACCTACCTACCAGCTCAGCACATACGGAGTACATACCTAAGTACTCAGTCCAATCTCGTCCAGGTAGCACTCCAGTACAGACAGCAGCGCAATTGGGGCATGGCGGGCTGTTCATAGACGGAAACAAAAGGTCAGCAATGAGCATTGCAAACGGACCTTGATGAACGCGTGCAGGAAGCAGACCAGGTGTTCTAAATAAAGTAAGGACAAGAATGCACCTATTCCCGAGTGAGTACTTTAAGAGTACTTTGCCATGCTGCTATTCTGCGCCTTATCTTGTAGGTAGTTCAGCGCGATGCGCACAAGTCACTTGAGGGTATGACCAATGGGCTAAGCTCTTTGGTGCACGGAAGAAGTGGACCACCCAGTCGATTTTCAGCCTTTCTCTCCTCGGCCCACCTATACGAGATCCACCTTGGAAGCCTCTAGGCTCTCCAGCAGGCCGGCAACTTGGAGGAAGACAGGAGCTTTCTTAGCGATGATGGGGAGCCCAGTAAAATACAGTGCGGAGCGCCCTAAAATATCGCCATGAGCTGGACCAGAACCGCAACGGCGAGGCGAACCACTTCAACAGACCATCCAAACTCACCACCTTGTCATCTTGAGCGACTTCTCTTTTTGCTCTCATCCCCAGCGATTAAGCGCCCTGTTGCAACCTGTGGACGTGATTGTCTGCGCGTGGCATTGCAATTGACCATCGCTGTATTGTCAAGGTTCGGGTACTGCCACAGTACATCTCGCGTCGTTCGGTCTTTTTTTTTTGCTGCCATCGACCCCGATACGCTCGTTTACCTCCACTTCGCGCTTTCGATATCTCAACTCCTTCGGGCCCCACGATACCGCCGAGCTTAAGGAACCGATCGCCAGGATTGAACAACAACGACAAGAACACACCACCCGAGACCACCTGCTATCTGCTCGTTTCCTTCCAGGCCGGGCGTGTAACACTCACACAAAATCGCCCAACATGCTTCTCCCCAAAGGCGGTTTGAATTGGAAAGCCGCCCGAGCTCAGTTACCACCGACCCGCGTTGTGTGGAATCTTGTCACACGGACGCGGTTCTTGCTTCTTGTGACAGTGGTAGGGATAATACTGTTGTTATGGCGTGGCATCAGGAGCTCAGCGTCAGAAATGCAAAGGTATGCGCAATCCCTTGCCCACCCTTTTGCAAGCGCGTTTCTCGCAGGGACAGAGAGGAAAGGCAACGGACAGGGGCAGTCAGTCAGAAAGACAGACATACATACAGACAGGCAGAGACAAATGCCTCTCCTCGTTCAATTCACCCATGGCAAAGGCCAAAGTGACTGACAGGTGTTTGCTCTCCTTAGCTTTTACTGCTGGGGCCCCTCAAAACCTCCGATAGACATGTCACAGAACGAGTACGCCAGGTGGAATGCGCACATGCAGACGCCTGTCATCTTCAACAACCACGCTTCGCTCAAAGTCGAGTCGCCCTCGATATATAACGTCGATCTCAATCCCATCACGTCAACCCGCAAGGCCGTTGCCAATGAGGAGAGAGTGCTCCTCCTCACACCTCTCAAGGACGCCGCTCCCCACCTATCGAAATACTTTGAGCTGCTAGCCGAGCTTTCATATCCGCACCACCTGATAGATATCGCGTTCCTCGTATCCGACTCCAAGGATGATACTCTTGCGGTTCTCGCGTCCGAACTAGATCGTATCCAGAAGCGACCCGATAAGATTCCCTTCCGAAGTGCGACCATCGTCCAAAAGGACTTTGACTTCCATCTCAGCCAAGATGTTGAGCACCGACACTCGTTCGAGGCGCAGGGTCCTCGCAGAAAAGCGATGGGCAAGGCCCGAAACTATTTGCTATCTGCGGCAATGAAGCCTGAGCACTCCTGGGTCTACTGGCGCGATGTCGACATCGTAGATAGCCCTTCTACGATTTTGGAGGACTTTATCGCACACGACAAGGACATTTTGGTTCCTAGTAAGGATTGGAAAACCCTCTCGCTTGGGTTTGATGTGTGCTAATCCGTGAATAAATAGACATCTGGTTCCACCGATATGACAAGGGCGTCGATATCGAGGGTCGATGTGAGTGACTGACATCTATCTCTTGTGCCGGAATACAATGCTGATGTTTTTTTGTCTAGTTGATTACAACTCGTGGGTGGAATCAGACAAAGGCCGCAGATTGGCATCGACTTTGGACAAAGATGTTGTCCTCGCCGAGGGTTTGTAGACCTCCCCCGATGTACACAAAGCCGTTGAGCATCCCTTCTAACTTTCACCATGTAGGATACAAGCAATACGACACTGGTAGAACTTACATGGCGAGGATGGGCGACTGGCGAGAAAACAAGGATGAAGAAATGGAGCTTGATGGTATTGGCGGCGTGAATATTTTGGTCAAGGGTGACGTTCACCGGTCTGGTAAGTCTATTGCTCTGTACACGTGTCTTGATGAATGCTGACAGATGTACCATCTACCAGGTATCAACTTCCCATGTTATGCATTTGAGAACCAGGCAGAGACAGAAGGATTCGCCAAAATGGCTAAACGAGCCGGCTACCAAGTCGTTGGTCTTCCCAACTATGTCGTGTGGCACGTCGATACCGACGAGAAGGGAGGCAACGTGTAGACCTCTCAAGATCAACCCGCTCTCCCGATCTAATACACCGCTTCTGTCACTACTACCAGCACACTGCAACACGATTCATGCACGTCTGATGTCTGGGCCGGATGGCTCCCAACGCCGTCTTTGTATTTTTTTGTTTATTGTTTCTTTGGCTGCAAAGGGATGGATTATTGTATGAGCGTTTACGATACTTCAACATGGAGGATGAGGGGAGCGATAGGTGGAACGCGTGGGATACAGGACATCCCTTCCCCTCCTTTTCTTTTCTTACTCCTCGCTCTAGGCTACATGGCCATGGCGATGTCTCGATGAGAAGACTAATGGACTGGATCTCGACGGGCGACGCATAGGCCTCCTAGTGTTTCAAGTCCCGTGATCAGGGGTCTGATAACTTCTACAGCATCGCTTCTAATGCTCTACAGCTGGACGTCACAAAACTTATAGTTCGGGCGTCTCTTGTGTTTTATTGCGCTTCTCTTTCCCTTTTTTTTTTTTTTTAGTTTTAAATCTTGCAGGATGAGCTGTCTCAGCTGGTTTTCAGGAATAGTCATTTTTTGGGTGTTGGAGAGTACTGCAAAGCAGTCTGATCTAAGCGTTAATAGACAAAAACATGAAACATTGCAGCGTCAACTCGATGCTGGTGCTTTCGAAACGTCCCAGGGCCAGTGTTAGATGAGTTTGTCTGAACAACGAGTGGCATTGGCAAATGGCTTTAACACCGCGATGGTGTCACATGATGGACACAAAGCGGGTAAAGCGCGGGGAAATGGCAGTGTCGTCATCGCGCGCGTTCCACTTATCGAGTTCTCGGACCTTGTGTGAGAGGTACCTATGTACATACCTACCTACATACCTTAATTACACGCGGCTTCATCCGCCTCCGTTACGCAAACCTAAAGACTCACACGATCAGTTCTTCCTCTCTCGAAACCGTGTTGGTGCGGACAGAGGTCACTGTCCAGACATCTGGCTATTCCGTCTGCGTTGAGTTCTGAGCGCAAACGCTGCCTCACTTTGCGTCCCCGATCGAGTACAGCTGATTCCTCGGGTTGAGGAGACAGAACCCCACCAGCCCGACCTTCGCCTCCATCTCTTATCCAGATTCCACGCAGCAACCGCACCAGCCTCAGCCTCATTACCCGACGCCGCCTGTGCACCCTTTGCAAATCCAACCTACATCCCGCGGACAGTCTGTCAGGACGAGATCCTTACTTCCAAGCCTCTTCGACCTTCCGTAAACTTTCTTCTCTGCCAAACGATCTCTACGACAGTTCTCTCCCGGGTTTCTCTCCCTAAACAATCCAAGATGTGGAGTTGGTTTGGCGGTGGTGCTGCCGCCCAGGCGCGGAAGGACTCTCCCAAGAATGCGATTCTCAGCTTGCGAACGCAGCTTGACATGCTTCAGAAGAGGGAGAGACATCTACAGAGCCAAATAGACGAGCAGCTAGACATTGCGCGCAAAAACGCAACCTCGAACAAGAACGGTGAGCACTCCTTGTATATCTTTTTTTTTTTGCCCTCACGGCTAGCCATGAAGGTCGCGCAGATAAGCACCAGACTGTCTGGAAGAAAGAAACAGCTAACGGAAAAGCACTCATCTGCAGCCGCGAAAGCTGCCTTGCGACGCAAAAAGGCGAACGAACACACGCAGGAACAAACACTGGCGCAAATACAAACCCTGGAAACGCAGATCAACTCGATTGAGTCTGCCAATATCAACCATGAGACCTTACTGGCTATGCAGCAGGCTGGCAAGGCTATGAAGCATATTCACGGCAAGCTCACACCAGAGAAGGTTGATCAGACAATGTGGGTGTTCTCTCTCCATGTCGACCTATGGTCCGGGATTTTTTTTTTGGGAGGTAGTCTCCCCATTATACTGATGATGACGGTCTCTTTTGTCAGGGACGAATTGCGCGAACAAAACGCCCTCAGCGACGAGATTGTCAATGCGATTACGAACAACCCCATCGGCGACCCCTTGGACGAAGACGAGCTCGAGGCCGAGCTGGATGAGCTCCAGCAGGAGAAGCTGGATGAGGACATTCTCAAGACGGGCAATGTCCCTGTGGCTGATTTGGGACAACGGATGCCTTCTGTGGCTAGCCAAGAACGTGAGTGCGAGGAAGAATACAATACACAAAAACATATGGCGAGATGTGTTTACATTTGCTAACGTTGAGGGGAACAGCGGTGTCTGTCAAGGCCCCCGTCGAGCAAGAGGACGACGAGGAAGCTGAACTCAGGAGACTTCAGGCCGAGATGGCCATGTAAGAAGAGGCATGGGAGGGATCGGAAATCCAGGGGTGGTGGATTCAGTTCAAGCATTGCATACATACTTCGGGAGCGGGCGAGAGGATCTTTGTTGTTCGAGAGGAGGGCAGCACCACGGTTCATTGAGTCAGTAGGCAGTGGTCGCGTGTTGGGGTGTGTCGTTGTCGTTGTCGTTGTCGTTGTTGTCTGGCGTTGGCGTCTCATAGGGATTTCTTTTACTTTGTAAATTCTGCACTGCGCGCTCGAGGCATGAACATTTGTTTGTGTTGCTGCGTTGGAGATGGGGACTGTATCACTGCACTTGACTTTTGGTATTTCCGCAGATGTTGTTTCCTTTGCTGTTTCCGCAGATGTACTCCGTAGTTTTTGATATCAATTTGGAGATAGACGAGATGAGAATACCACACATGGTAAGCCAAAGGTGCCCTCGGGTGGCATGTATGTTTCAGGCGATCGTCCGGTGACGCATACACATATGTACATATGTAGCCGACAGCCGATTGACATGGGAGGAAACGTGCATCTACGTACATACCTACCTCTAACATCGGGCGTCTTTTTGCACTTCGCGGATCCCGTCAGACAAGTCAACATGGAAAGTCACAGCAGATAATTGCATGTATTTCATTAGGAGGTATGTAGTCCATATGGGATTTATAGGGACGCACCGGCTGACCGTCATCAAGTTTGAAGTGAAGAGTCGATTAAATTTAGTCTCATCGTGCGACACTCACAGCAGCAGCAATGTTGTTACACAATAGGTAGATCATATGAAAAGCCACAGATTGGAATCTGACTTTTATTACAAGTACCTACCTACCTTATTAATGTATTGAGCGGTCTCCCACCTCAGGTCGTCGGCCTACGCACGTGACGTCAGTCTTGACGAACAACCCAAATAAAAATAAAAACCACATGCAACTTGCAGCATTTTATTAAGCAACTCATTGGCAAGCTCCAGCGTTGCCTACCTAGCCCAGTCAGCCCAGCCCTGCGCGCTTATCCATACAAACCAAGCAGCGGCAGCACAAACTCCAATACCACAGAACTTTCCCTACTGCATGTACGCGCATGCAAGCGCTGGGGCGACGCACCAATCGATTGGACTGAAAAGTCCCGGCACGCCCCGTGGCACAACGGCAGGACTGGGCAGTAGTCACAGGGGGAAATCGGGATTGGCCAGAATGGAGTTTAAAGTCTGGTCTCTCGGAGGGGGCGAGCAGAGCAGGACACGTCGAATGTCTTGATTGATACGGCGGGCGGTTGCGAGAATCGGCGGTTAGGAGTCGGCCGTTGTGGTTGTAGTCGGGTGCCCATACCGACGGGAGTTTTGGGGAATGGTATGGCTGGCGGGCGTTTTTCCCTCTATTTCCAGCTTTCATCGTTTTCTTCTTTCCGCTGCGAAGAGAAATGCCCATAGTGTATTCCCTAATTGCTTGCCATTCCTCTATCGCTGTAAAATATATCGACTTTATTCCATCCCTACTCTTTTCGCCCCCCTTGTCATCATCTCCCTTCGTTTCCTCTTTCCTGTCCTTCGGCCTGGTTGCCTTGTCCCTGTCTGTTGGTGCTCGCCGATCTTGGTACCCAACATTCTGTGTTCTTCGCAGAAAGTATAGTCTTTCTTTGGTCGACGATAGAGACATGGATACGCGGGGCGCTGGTCGTCTCTGAAGCGGATTCCGGGCGCGATTTCTGCTGGCTTCTACCGAGGTAGGTACGCCCCCCGTGGATTCACGAGAGGCAATGGAAAACAAAGAGAAAGTAGAAACAAGGCGGATAAAAAAAAACTGAAGAAGGTAAACGACGAAGATAATGAACACACAGTGTAAAACAAGGCTGTTTGGAGGAAAAGACGAGGAAAAGATAATCATTGAGGTTTAGTATCTGACACTGCAGGAGTCCAGGACCATTCTCATCCCTTTAAACTTCTTTGTTCTCAATTTTTTTTTTAAAAAAAAATAACATAATTATGTACTTCCCCCGCAGCCTCCTGCTTCTACCCCTCATCACATATCCCGCCGTCGGTGCCGAGAAAAGCTGGTCGAAATCGAATCTTACGCTCGAACTTTCCGCGTACGTGCCCATCTGCGCAGAAGGCTGCTTCATTTCTTTCCTCCAGGCGAGCATCGGTCTGCGTCGTGGCCAGAGAATCCCTTCTCTGCAAGAGCTGTGCTCTGCGGATGGCAAGACGGGTTTCACGGTTGGAGAGGGCGCGGTGCAGTGCATTGCGGCGGAGAGGAGTATTGATGGGTGCTTGGAGCAAGATGCAAACTGTGAGTTGATATTTGGTCATATCTCGTTCCCGTGTGCCGGTTTCAAGTCCCCTTTCTGCGTCCTGGAGGATAGAGGAGAGTGGCGATGCTTCCCGTGACTGACATCTGACATCGTGTTCAGCATCTGTCATCTACCGGGCGCATCAGATGTGTTCAGGCCAGCCCGGCGCATTTACACCCACACACAGTGTCATAACAGCCACGCTGGTGCTTCCCCCTTCAGGCGGAGGACCAGTCTCGTTTCCAGCACCGTCGAGCACTCATCGTGTAAGCAGGAAACCCAGGAAATCCAGGGCGTTCAAGACAACAAAGACGTTCAAGACAACCGGCACTGAACTTCACTCGACGTTGGTAGTCGATACGCACTCTCCGCCTCCTACCACCGCTGCTACTTCTTCTTCTTCTTCTTCTTCTTCTTCTCCGTCGTCATCATCGGCTACAGCGTCGAGCACGGCAGACACGACTCTGAGAACATCCGTAGCTACGGAAACACGACCTGTAGAGACAAGCAGCGTAACCGCAACTACAACACCAGGAGCAGCACAAGGCGCTGGTCGATCTCTCACACCTTTTCAGAAGGCAGGCATCGCGGTAGGAGTAATCGGGTTTGCCCTCGTTGCGGCCGGATCCCTTCTTTTTCTCCGCCTGTGCCGGAATAAGAAGAAGTCGGAGAAGAAACGCATGTCTGGGACACACAGCAATAAACGGGACTCCTGGGGGCAGCATTTAGGCAAGCAACACGATGGCGGCGGCGGCGGCGGTGGTGGTGGTAGTGGTGCTGGTGGTAACGCGGGAGGTGGTGAGTCGGCATGGATGGCCGACTTGATTTACCCATTCCGAGATGCCCCTGGCGCATCATCAACGGAGTCAACAGTGCCTCTCACGTCGGCACCCAAACCGACAACTGCTACTCCCTTAGCAGCGACCTTAACCACCGCCGCGGCTGTGGCAGGGCCTTTAAACGCGGAGAAGGCACCAGAAGCCGGCTCTTACTCAAAGATGACTCCGGATAGCAAGGATATAACGTCCCCGGGAGCAAACAACCGAATTAGTTGGCATCACAGTGTTCTCGGCCTCGCTATATCGCCCGTCATATCCACAAATGCCTCACCGACCTCGAAACGCAGCAGCGTCAGCAGACCGCGGTCGAAGCTTCTGCCAGACAAGCCAGAGCTGTCACTCCTCCTGGGAAAAAAGCCGTCGACTGTGAATACTGCGCCCACCGACGACACCAGATATTATGGCAACACGACCCCCTACAGAGGGCCACCGGAGAAGGGAATGCCATCCCCGAAGCCCACGCACCCGTCACCTCACCGGTCTGTTCTTCCGAAACTTGTGATTCCACAGCAGCACGACTCTGAGAAGAAGTTGACCAATGTGGGTGGAAAAAAATCGAGAAACCACCCACGGGAAAGCAACATGACGGAATTCGAAGAGGACGGGCGACGCTCCTCGTCGATGTCGTCCGAAGGCCACATATGGAGGCCTCCTAGCACAGAGCCCCTATCTGCGGTGACACCGTACTATGTGGCCGACAAGCACGGAAATTGGGTCCTGGCCGATCAGAATACCATGTCACAGGGCGCAGCGAGGCAGGGCAGAACGGCACCAAGGACACCACCGTTGAGTGAATATCTCCGGCTCGCGACCAGTGCAACGCGTCATGCCGTCCAAAACCGCCAGCCGATGACGGAGAAGAAGCAGCAGATACATTTTCCTGCTCACCGGGTTGCTGCTGGGCCTGGCATCTCCTCGCCAGATCCTGCAAACTCCCCCTCTCCGACACGGCAGACCATCAGACTCGTCACGGAGCCAGAGCCGCTGTGGAAGGGCCGAGGCCGGGACTCGGAGCAAATGTTCATTCCACGACCCCTATTTGCCTCAGATAGTCTTGGCAGCGCTGCCGCGTCGAATAAGCTCCTGGTCGGCAGAAGGGAAGGTCTGATCCAGCCGCGAACACCCCCTGCTGACAGCGGCACTACAAGCCGTACCATCTCGTCAAGAGATGATAATGATGAGGAACGGCCCGTCATGAAGCGCATGAACTTGTCGCCTGTGGTGGAATCTCCTTGGAGTGCAAAAGCACATATACAAACAGACGGGAGATGGCTCGTCTCAAAGCCCCAGACTCAGGGGCGAGAGACCACCACCGCGGGGACGAGGACGAATCTAGTACCTCCTCCGAGAATGCCCATCTCGTACACATCCGAGGGGCGACAAACTGGTTCCGGGCCGAGATTCTCCTCGACTACCCGTGATGACCAGCATGGTAATGATAAAGCCGCTGCACTCACTGCAGCAAGAGCAACATTGGCAACACCAATACCAACACCAACTACCGATTCAGACAAGAAAACCCGTCACGGAGCGTCCAAGACCCCTCCCATCGAGCCCATGATCCTCATCCCCCACGCGATTCCTACTCCCGTAACATCGCCACCGAACAGTTCCCTCCCCCTCTCAAGGAACCTACCATGGCCAACAATGCACAACGCAGCCACTGTCCGAACCGGGTCCCCCACGATGCGCATCGTAAGACCCTCTCCAGAACCAGAGCCGAGTTCAAGCATCCAGCCTAGTACTAGTACTAGCCAGCCACGCCAGCCACAGCGCCGACCGTATGAAACGCGCGTGGAGGAAGAGCCCTGGGAGAATGTACCACAGCCGCCAAGACAGCAGCAACATCAACAACATCAACAACATCAACAACAACAACAACAGGAGCAGAAACAGAAACAGGAGCAGCAACAACCTCATGCCCGTCGGCCAGTACCAGGCTGGATCCCCGGGCTGCCTGCCCATCCACGCCCGCAGTACGGGCCCCGGCCCATCAACACCAAAACCAACACTAACACGCTCTGGGTACCCCCTCAGGCTCGCACCACGCGGGGGATGGAGACGGAGCCAGATCACCACCAGCTTACGCCGAGACGAGCCCAGAGAGATGCGCAGCGGAGTCTGGGGGGTCTGGATGTGGATGTGGATGTGGATGTGGATGTGGATGTGGGTGTGCAGAGGCAGGGTCAGGGACGTGGGTTGGAGATGAAGTCCTCTTCGGAGGAGAAGGAGAAGGAGAAGGAGGAGGAGGAGGAGGAGTTGCTGGGTGCTGCAGCACGACGGGGACGGCGAGAGAGGTGATGAGGATTAGGTAGATACGAGGGGTTGTAATATGGGGGTTCTGGATAGGAGGCAGTATGGACTATCCGATGGTGTTATGTTGAGGTGAGGGTGAGGGTGAGGGAGGTGGTGCAGTGGACTGGACCTGTGGGCTGTACTTCTACGTATTGCAGAAGAGCGACACAGTCGTACATTCTTATCAGATTCTGCGTAGAGGGCTAGAGACCTAGAGATGCACAGATCGCGAGGTCCACCGTTCCCTTTCCCTTTTTTTTATTTTTTTTTTTATCAAGCACCATGCATGGATGATGCACGTGGACGGTGGGAAAAAGGAAAAGTCCAAAAAGGCAAATAGTAATTACGGCAAATGTGTGTATGGAGTCATGGACGATACCTAGAGGCTAGAGATGATCAGGTTCAAGCCATTGTTGTCAGTACAGGTGCATCTCATGAAGTGGGTAGGCATAATAAAGCAAGCACCAGCTCACACTGTAGCGTCAAAACTACAAGAAGCAAATTAGAAAAGACAACTGTTGTTTTCGTACAGAAACTCAAGAGAAGAAAACAAGTTCTGATAGCAAAGGTGCACGACAAAGTCTCAAGAACCGTGAATATACAATATTCCCACTGATGTCTCGGTAGCCTCCCAAGCCATTTCGCTGCTACACCGTCCCCTCGATCAATCATCTAGGTATGCCAAGAGGCAGACTAAATCATCAATACGTGGAACGCCGTGGATACGAGCTTTATCATACAGCGGAGCGGTTCAAAAAGATCAACAAGGCAGCGATCTTGTGTAGTTCCCATGTAGTAGTGGCTACTTTAACCAGTCGAAATTGGAAGTAGTCTTTGCTAGTCACGATGAGAAAAGGACAAGAGACCACATGAAGTGCGACACGTTATGCGATCGAAGAATGAATATGGTTTATTCTAGTTTCGAAAAGCGAAAAACAATGATCAACGATCAATGCACAACATGAAAGAGGTAAAGGACAAGAAAGTAGACCAGGCGTGCAACTTTGAATAAAACTATTATGTATGTATACTACTGTCGAGGGTCAACATGAAAAAATGTGAAAGATCCCTACTCTACATCTAGGAAATGACATATGTGGCGTGTTGATGAGTGAATGTACAATGTGATGAAGGAAAAGGAGAGAAAGTAAATAGGACGTACGGGCCAAGAGAAAGTGAATGAAAAGGATACAGGTTAAGAGCTCGTTCCGTCATTATCATTACCACCACGTCCTTCATCGCAGTCCTCCACTGCATTCGCTCGCTCAACCAGAGCTTCGACTCATTGCACATTCTCTCTTGCTTCGCCAGCTCGATCGACCAACTCTCCTCTGCTCACGCTCAAGGTCTCTCATCTCAATGGGCTCACCACGCTCACTGCTGTCCCCAGTTCCACGATGTTTTCGATGACCTAGTCTTTTACCGTGAGAAGAGTGAGCGTCGCGTCGAAAGTCGCTCAGCTGGTCATTCAGAGCCTCAATCCCCTGGTCCCAGGCCTCGCGATTGAGATGAGCACCAGCATCAATGAGTTTGTTCTTCTTGCGGATCTCTTGCCATCGAGTCATGCCCCCGAGCTCAAAGATATTCATGCGCCGCTTTCTGCTTGTGGGATTCCCAATCATGGCCGGCCTCCATGCCTTTTCCTCTTCAATGAGGGCCTCCGCATCCTCTGGCATCGAGACTCGCCTGGTTGTCGATCGTCGTCGAGCTTCAACCAATTTGTCCATCTCTTCCGACTTTGATTTGGGAACAATCTGAAACTCGGTGAATCGAATCAGGATAAGCGACAACAAGAACGTCAAGACGAGCAAGATGCCTGCCACTACACCTGTAGACACTCGCTGCCCAAGCGTCCTGGTGACATGGCCACCCAAGGCAGTCGCAGCAGCAGCGAAAATGAAAGCCAAAGAATGAATCGCGGCGAATCCGGCCGTCACCCTGGGAAAAGAAGAATAGTTGATTCGCTTGTACGTCTTGCCCGAGCCATCCCTTTGTCGGCCAGTCATTGCGGGCGACAAGTCAGAGCAGTCAAACGCCTCCATGACAAGTCCGTTGCATTCGGATATGGCCAGACAAGAAAGAAAGCCTACGAATCCCGCGAAAATTGTCGGCACGCTGACGTGAATTGAGGGTCCTGCTGATACTGCAGCGTAGCATATGCCCGCCAGAGGTAGAAGCAAGGTGAAAACGGTACGGCGTACGAAATGAGATGACCATGCTACTTTTCTGTCGAGTGTGGCCAGGTTGCTGCTCAACTGAGCTTGGCGAGACCGTGAGAACAGATTGGCCTTTTGAAAGGGAATAGCCAGCAGAGCACCCAGCGCCACAACGCCGACAAACAAGCCAACATCTGTGGATCGGCGGCGATAAAATCGCGAAAGAAGAGATCCAAGCAAGATGATGATGAGCACAACTTGGGCATATATCCAGGCCGAATAAATGGCCATGATAGCGAACCCCGGTTGCCGAAGCATTTCCAGGTTGAGCGCGATGCCATGATAAACTTCTTGCCCCCACCATCTTGGACCAGTCTTGACGCGGTGCATCATCACCTCACCTCGTGCGATTCGTCTCGAAATATCCTCGCCAGTGCGTACCTCCGCCACAGATCGGCGGAAAGGCGAGCGGCGGACCTCGGGACAAACAACGTTCAACATGAGAACAACGGCTATGACGATGATGCTGACATAAAATCCCCATGCAGGATTATAGCGGTCAATAATACAGGCGCCCATCAGGAATCCCAAGCCCAGTGATCCGATCCAACACCAAGTCCAGATTCCGAGCCAGACGCCCATGCCACCGCCATGTCTTCGAGCATCGTAGCGGTCCACAACTTCCTGATGGGGGTTGCAACTCATGAGAGAGGCACCAAAGAGATCTGTCAGAATGGAGTGAAAATTCATGCTCGCGAAACCAAGAGATACTCCCATGAGAGCCCTCGCCACTAACAAGAAGACTCGCCACGGGACGGCATTGGTGAGTCTTTGGGAGTTCACAGCCAGAGCCTGAGGAAAAAGAAGAGGCATCGCCAACACCAAGCTCGAGAGAATATAGGGTTTCCTCCCGTGAAGAAGGGGCAACGGCCAGAGGAAGAATGTCGGAATGGCTAGTCCAAGAAAACAGGCAGTGTTCCCGTGAATGATAACGTGAGACTGATCAATCACGTAGTACTGAATAGAAGGAACCAGACCAGAGTAGATGCCTAGGATGATACCAATAAGTGCCGTGCTGATGCAGGCTACTGAGGCGACAAATCTTTTGCGAGACGGTGACCAATCACGAGCAACTGGCTGCCGTTTGTGCGATTTTTCCAGGTTAAAGCCATGGGCACCTCTCAAGCTGACATGAGAGCGGCGACGGAGACTGATCCCATGATCGACATGAGGTGGCCGAGTAGCGGCTTTGCGCTTCGGCGGTAGTGTTTCAGCTTCTTCCGGTACCCCAGGACGAGGACCGCCATAGTCTGAGCGGTCGACTCTTCTTCCAGTGTGTCTTAACTGATGACTATGAGTTCTATAAGGCTGAGATACCCTTTGTACTACAACTGGAACATCAGAAAGAGCATCAGAGGCAGCAGGCTGAGGTTGGCTGTGGTCTTGAGTGTCTGCGATAGTCTGGTGCTCCAAGAGAAGTTTTCCCAACTTCATGCTAGACTTCCTTCGAGGAATGTCCAAACCGCGGACCTCATCGCAATTACCTGTGCTGCTCACATTGTCTTCAACTGGTTTTTCTGGTGTCGATTGAGCCAATTTCTTCATCTTCATGTGACTGAGGAGGCTCCGTGGCTTGCTCGGAGGAGTATTGACTCCTGTGTCCCAGTAGTCACCACCACTACCATCAGCACTGGCCGAACAGGGAAGAAGCAGGGAGCCGCGTGTTGTTCCATTTTGGCTGTGCATACTTCGACAATGGGAATGCAGGCTTATAGAGGGCTGTTTGTATGGCTCTTGCGACACCGTTGAGGTCGGCTGGTCGACAACTTGAGACGCGATGGAAAGCGCTTCACCCAATAGTCTTTCTAGGTCACTCACGGCGCGTTTGAAACCAAGACGGTCGAACCCACCAGACGGCTTCTCAGAAGAGATATTTGCCATGGCGTGCAGTTTGGAATGTAGGGGGGGAATCGGGGCGGATTCCAACTGTCCGTCTTGAGCATCTGGTGAAGTGTTGCTAGTTCCCTCATGATGATCGTTCGATCTTTTGGTGTACTGCGGCGCATAATTTTCTGGATACTTCAATACATCTTTCAGCCATTTCTTGGTGCGTCTGTGGTCGAATAAGCTGCGCGAAGCTTGATTGCTGTCGGATGCGGAGCTGGAAGCAGGCAACGGAGCTGGTCTTGGCTCACCAAGATTACCAGGACCAGCCTGCTCTCCTAGTGATGGCTCTGAATTGCTGACGCCATGTGCTGGCCTCATTTTCGGAACTGAACTGTGGCCATGATTTCTGTACTTGTGCATGGAATCTGAGGGATCGAGAAATGGCCTCACTTTGGAAACTGGAATCGGAGAATGAAAGGCCATGGGCGCTGATGTATCATGTACAGGGTATCTGTTTGGCTTGTGCGATGCTGGACCTCCATGTTCGCAGCGTGGCAAAGTGCGAGAGTCTAGGCGAGGGCGCTCTTGCCGGGCTCCAACAACCGTCTCAGCATCTGAATCATGATCGCACCGCTTTGGCGCTGTTCTTTGATGGATTGATGTGCGCTGTCGTTGTGTTTGCACGAAATCCGACATGAGCTCGACAGTGCGACTTCCGGATCCTTTGGCCGTCGACGCAGCATCACTAGTCTTGGCTTCCACTGGATGAGCTGTACTGTCGGGAGTATGTGAATGTTGGTTGGTACCTGGACGATCGTCGCCATTGATGGAGTCCGTCAGGTTAGAGGGCCTGTCAGGTACGTAATCAATTGGGCGGACTGGTGGAAAGACAACAGATTCAGCGTCAGGGCCCGAAGAACAGTCGGCCTTTTGATGTGAACTAGAAGTTTGAACGGCTAGAGCTGTCTGCACCTTGGGTTCAGAAAGTCGCTGGCTCGAGGTCCGATTTTCTCCAGTGGTGTGCGAAGGGCATGGTCGAGCTTTTGAGACCGGCACGTGTAGATAATCTCGACATGAGACAGCCGGCTTGTTGCGAGTCTGATTTGTTCCCGAAGGCTCAAAAAAGGGCCTTACTTTGGATGTGCCGAGGCATCTGTCCAAGAGATGAGAGTCATCAGAATTAGCATCGAGGCCAGTAGTCAGATTCGCGCCTGCAGACGTGGCTGAAGAATCTTCCGCATCTATCATGGTTGATGAGGGAGATAGTATGAAGTCATCTTGCTGATCTGAAGAACTATTCATGTCGCTGCTTGGGTCATAGGGAGCTGCCTTGTCGTAGGCTAGGCGATGGTATGGTTTCTAACTGTTTGCGTTTTCGCTGCCTACATGTACCGAATGCCCACCTCCCACTGGCCGAGCCTTTGATGGACGGACAGTATAAGAGGATACATAGTGCAATCCTACTTGAGACGCAGAATGCGGCGAGACGCTGTCTGAACGTTCCGTCAATGTCGTCGCTCGTGCAGGCATTTCGGGAGGATTCGTGACTTTTGCCATTGGCAACGATGAGATGCAAGGCGACGCTCAATGCGAGTCAGCGGCTTCATCCTTAAGGTTAGCAAAAGACAGCACTTTCTCAACGGCATGGGTATAAGAATGACATTGCCTAGTGCAGGATGTTTTGAAGCCACAAACGGGTTCAAAAGGGCATCGGCTCCACGCGAAGAAGTTAGCAGTCCAAAAAGCTTCTTTCGTACCTTAACTGTGCAGTGTATCCTTCTTCTCCGTAATAAGTGAAACGGCCACTCTGAGAAACAAGTGACTCAGAAACTAGTGCGAAGAGAACATCGCTTGGCACTGACTAGGCCTAAATCGCGTTGCATAACCAGCAGAGGTCGTCTCTTGAGCACAGACTGAACAAATCACGCTATACGGTTCGATTGCTGCGTTTTTCCGTTTGTCTGGCCAGGCTGCGCGTAGTTGAGGAACACTGAGTAGGATCCCCGAGTGACAAACTGTTACAGATGACAATCAAGACCGTGGCGGACAGGGAGAGAGAACTAGTAAGGCCGTGTGATGATAGGCAGAAGTGGCCCGTTCCAAGGACGAATAGAGTTGGATATGGAAGAAAAGAATGCTCAATGTCGAGACTTCAAGAAACGTACGGAGAGGTACACGAACCGCGAGGGCCAAGGTTGATCTAAGTATGATTGATTGTAAAATGGCTATTTGGTCTTATGGACCAGGAAAAGAGCTGTTTTGAAGGATCGTGAGGGCGGGATCGTGAACAAAGGAGTGCGATGTTGGCGGAGAGAGGAGTTGAAGCGAGGGTGAAGCATGTTTCTGCCACAGACGTGATCGAGTGTTGACAATGAGCCGAGAAAGGGCCAAAGGACGAGACTCATCGCGCTAACTACAGGAAGGAGCACCGAAGAACTCGACATGCCTTCCCTCACTGATCATCAAGCCCAATCCACGCTTCGTTCAACGGCCTCTCGACTACCGAGTCTCAGTTCGCGGAAGAGGCCAATTAGTAGCCATCGCCTTGCCAGCTGAGGAAGAAGGAAGGTGATATCCGCCCTTTGTCTGTCGATGACTTGACGGCAATGCGCTTCCCCAGCCCCAGCCCCAGCCCCAGTACAATAGGTACAAGTTGAATGTTCATCGCAGATTCGCAAGCCTTGGAAGTTGGGAGTCCGTAGTCAAGAGTCAAGAGTCAAGACAGTTGCAACTTGCAAGCTGGACAGTGGAACCAAAGGTACGGCCCACCATTGGACATGCTCGATCAAATTTCGAACTTGGCCAAACTGTCAATTCTAAATTCCCTTTTCTTTTTCCCACAACGCCCAAAACACCTCAAAACCATGCCCAAAGGAGATAGTATCGCGTATCAGGTATCTGGACCTGCCGTTTACACGTTTCAATCCTTTTTTCGCCTCTT
>SRQH01000151.1:0-48120 GCA_018360345.1 Claviceps sp. LM84 group G4 | reverse complement strand
CCAACCCCCCCCCCCCCCCACGCAATGTCACCGCCCGGCGCCAACAAGAACCAATCAGGGGTGGCCTGCTCCTTCCCTCTTCCATAGCCGAGCCTCGCGTGCTCCTTCCTTCCCGACGCCCGTTATTATGATACATATGTACGGAGTACATGAGTCACCTACATCTCAAGGAGTCCAGCGGGGTGAGTAGGTATAGGTAGCTTCTGATGGGCAGAGACGTGCGAATATTGATGGATCGAGTTTGTCATGTTGGCTTGTTGGCTTGTTTGCTGGTCAGCGATCAAGCAGCAGATGATGCGTAATGCTCCACACGGCCTTGTTACAATATGTACCTAACTTGTGTCAAGTTTGTGTCACTGTGCAGTGTGTGTGCCTCTCCTTGCAGGTACCTCCTAATGAGCTAGACTTGCGCGTGGATGTCTCACGAATTCACCAATGCTTCTGGGAATTCAGTGATCCGTCAGGAAAATTCTTCTCCTCTCATCTTCTTATTTTATTCCAATCCGTACTCCATACTTTGTAGCTGACATGTCAATCCCCATCGATAACAGATTGGTGCTTGTTAGTCTGCGCGACGATGTCGACGTGTAAATCGCAAATTTGGTGTAGGGTAGTCCGACCAAGGGTGCGTGGGGCCCCCGGACTGACACGTTTTCTTCAACACCAAGCTGCAATGGGGGCAGTTCGCGCTCTCCGTCACTCGACCAGCCCAACACGAACTGCATCACGCCGCTGCACGCCACTCGCTTCACAATGGACGCCCTCCGATCGGCCATCCAACCCATCACCCACAACCTGCCCGCGCCAGTTCGCGATTTGGGCGTCTCCATCATCGGCGAGACCTGTTACCGAGCTCTTCTCCTGGACGTCGACGTCGAAAACACCGAATGCATCAAATACGCCATCAGCAAGGGCCTCGGCATCGGCATCATCGCCGCCTCGTCCATCGTCAAGGTGCCGCAGATTGTGAAACTCGTCAACTCCAAGTCCGCCGAGGGAGTATCATTCCTCTCGTACTTCCTCGAGACGAGCGCCTACCTCATCACCTTGGCATATAACGTGCGCAATGGGTTCCCGTTCAGCACCTTTGGCGAGACGGCCCTGATTCTGGGCCAGAACGTCATAATCTCGGTGCTGGTACTCAGGTACAGTGGACGCGCGAGCATGGCCGCCGTGCTGGTCGCCGTCCTCGCTGCGGGCTTGGCGGCGTTGTTCGCTGAGAATGTCTTGGATATGAAGACCCTAAGCTATCTGCAGGCCGGTGCTGGTGTTCTTGGCGTCGCCAGCAAGCTTCCGCAGATTGTCGCCATTCAGCAACAGGGCGGGACGGGCCAGCTCAGTGCCTTTGCGGTATGTCCCCCCCCCTTTCCTCATGCCCGTCTTGTTGTCCCTTGTTGCGATGCAAACTGTTGAATCTTGGCGCATGCTTACTCGATACGAATGAAAAGGTCTTCAACTACCTCGCAGGCTCTCTGTCCCGCATCTTCACCACGCTGCAGGAAGTTGACGATAAGTTGATTCTGTATGGCTTCGTCTCTGGCTTTCTCCTCAATGCCGTTCTTGCGCTGCAGATGATTTACTACTGGAATGCTCCCGCGCCCAAGGCTACAGGCAAGCGAAAGGCCACCACCGCGACGCCCATCGCGGGCAAGGCGACCTCGACTGCGACACCCAGGAAGGGACCAACTACTCGTCGCCGTGGTTGATCATTTTGTTCGGGACCAGATGTTGCACTCATCTACCACATGAAACATATGCCATTCTTGTACGCGATGATACCACTTCGACATATTCATAGCCTTGTATATACAGACCATAATGCTGAGGTGTCGAGCCCACCTCTTGATGTGCCCGTTGTCGTGGGCCATCCGAGCCTACCGTATAACGCGGCATCACTTTGCGCCATGCAAGCTTCCAAACAAGCCGTGCAAAAGACTACCTGAAAAAAGGAAGAAAATATCCCGCTTACGCTTATCTCGCGGCATTATCCCAATGACGTATTCCAAAAAGAAACCCCCCAGAATCCAAAAGGAACTCCTCCCTTCCCGCAAATTGTCACCATCTAAGCCACCACAGACGCACATCAATGCCCTCTCAACAATCTAGCAGATGGACGTTCCACCACCTGCCCATCCCCCACGCCCTCCCTTTGTTCTTCTCCCCGCGCAGCGCAAACACCTAACCTCCTCTCCGAGGTTACTCACAGAGCAGCTAAAACAAATATGCTTCCCACACGCACCACATGCGCTTATCCCCGTGGCCATAGTGTCCAAGTACACGCCAGGATCGCCGCAGTTACTACTAGGACCTGCGCCGCAATCCTCGCAAGAACACGGCGGGACCGGCATCGAGGACTGAGGGCAAAAGCCAGGTGAGGATGCTACTGATGGTGATGATACCGGCGCAGAAGGAATGCTCCAAAAACGATGCAACGATTGTTGTTGTTGCTGCTGCTGTTGACCTGTAGACTGCTGTGATGGCATGAATATCTCATCTTCATGAGACGGTATCCCAGGGGGTATGTGTTGTGTGTCGTGCGAAGAGGAGGGAAGCTGTGCAGAGTAGAGAAGCTCTAACGTATGTTCTGCAGAAACTAAAAAGGTAAGCAAGCTTTCGTAGGATTACCACTTGCGTAGCCCGTGAATGCATCTTTATACACACAAACACCACATTGCCCGACTTGCAAAGGGCAGGGGGGAAGGGGGGGGGGCGTACGGTAAACTTGCTCCTCCGAAGGCCTATTATTGCGATGTCGTTTAAATGTACGTCCTGGCGAGAGGAATCCCGTAGCAGGCATCTTTCCAAAGGCCCGTGAGAATCTGTCTACTGTGCCGCCGATGCCGGACGGGGAACTAAAGCCGGAGGAGGACGAAGAAGGGGAGGAGCATAGCTCGGGGGAGGAGCGCTTGCGTTTGAGATGCATTTTTTTGGGGGGGACGGTGCCCACAGCGTGGTGGTTTGGTGATGGAGGCGTGAGACGGGTATGAAATTGATGGGTGTCGCCGTGTCGGGTGGGTGGTGGCCGAGCTGTTGGGGGATGAAAACGAGGTCTGGATAATGATATGCAGTGTTGAGTTGTGGATGCAGTAGGTGAGGGAAGTCTGGATTTGTCTGTCTGGTGTGGAAGCAGTAAGTAGAAGATGATGCAGATATAGCTGGACGGGTTGAATGTTGTCGTCGTCGTCGAGCTGTCTGGTTGGTTCTTCAGACTCGGCGAGCTGAAATTCGGATTGTCTTGTGTGTCGCGATTGTGGGGTATGTACCCGCGACGGGACGCGAAAGATGCGCGGGAGCCGTGTTTTAACTTTTAATTGATGGGCTGGTGTTGGAACTTGGTGGTGGTGGCTGGTGGCTGGACGACCCCAGCCTCCATCCACTGTGACGCACTGTGACGCACTGTGACGCACTGTCACGCACTCACTGTCCAGAGTCCAGCCATCCAAATCCAGATCATCGCGTCGGCATTGGTACGTTTGGAGCGGGGTACGGCACGTACAGTGTACTACGGCCCAACATTAGACCCGCTCCTGGAAAACGACAATCACCGGATCCCGCAAGTCCTAAATTCCTTTTTTTTTTTATAGATGTACCGTACGCGCCACAACGCCAATCAAAACATACAGCCTCTCAATTCTGCCGGCCTCCAAAAGGAACGATAATTTGCCATATTCTTGGCCTTATACCAACTGCTAGGAATTTCAATTTTTGTGTCTGACACATTAGACGCTTCCAGCATCAAAAATCCAAACGACCTAGATCATAGATGTCGTCGTCATAATACTGGATTGTCGTATTTGCTGTCTTTTGAGGAGTCGCTTTCCTCTTTCCGGACGTGGCGATGTCAAGGTAATCTTTGCGAGTATTCGGTCAGAGGACCGCCAGGGCAAAGAATCGACCGTTGAAGACGATACTTCAGAGCAAAACGTGGATTCTTCTAATAATGACAACAGGGGCGGTGGTACTACGAAAAGAACGCCATCGCCACGAGCGCCTTCAGCATCAAGGCAATTTCTTCCTTCTCCCTCAGCAAGTCCGGCCAAAGGGAACACTATGACCGACCCAAGGCAAAGCATAAGTAACGATGCTTTTGTTCCTGGACAATTTGAAGAATCTTCAAACGATGAAGGGTTCCTCGACACTTTCGAAGAAGAAGAGCCAGAAGACGACGTCGATCCGGTAAGTCGACAGCTAATGCGAGAAGCGTCGGAGCCAAGGCGGAGTCAGCGACCGAATACTCGCAAAGATTACCTTGACATCGCCACGTCCGGAAAGAGGAAAGCGACTCCTCAAAAGACAGCAAATACGACAATCCAGTATTATGACGACGACATCTATGATGAGGAAGAAGAGACACCTAGGTCGTTTGGATTTTTGATGCTGGAAGCGTCTAATGTGGCAGACACAAAAATTGAAATTCCTAGCAGTTGGTATAAGGCCAAGAATATGGCAAATTATCGTTCCTTCTGGAGGCCGGCAGAATTGAGAGAACTGCAAAAGATTCAAGAAAAGGAGTGTTGGACGTTGGAGATACCCCCAGACGGCGCGAAAGTTTTTGATGGCCGATGGGTATATACAATCAAATACCCGATTGATGGGGAGCCATATGCAAAGGCACGATGGGTCGCGCGAGGCGACCAACACGCAGAAGTATTCGAGCATGAGGATCTTTATGCAGCTGTTGCACATTTGGTTTCCCTACGTGTATTTTGCACGATTGTGGGTGTTAACGACTTTGATTGGGAACAGTGCGACGCCGTCAATGCATTTCTAAATGCACAAGCGCGGATCGTGGTATACGTGAGACAGCCTCATGGTCATAGTGATGGAAGTAGACGCGCTTGCAGACTCAACAGAGCGCTTTACGGCCTTCCGATATCTCCCCTATGGTGGCTGGATGATATCTCAACGGAACTCGAAAAACAAGGATTTACCCGCTTGAAGCGAGAACTTTGCATTTTCCAAAGACAAGGCGTCTTTCTACTCCTATACGTTGATGACATGATTGTCGCAGGAAAAGATACTGCAACGATCGACTCAGTCATCAAAGATCTCCAACGACACTACGAATTGAAACGTTTGGGAACCACCAAGCTTTTTCTCGGCATTGAGTTCGTTCGGGACAGAACGAATCGAACAATATTACTCCATCAAAATCTATACACTCAAAGTATATTGAAGAGGTTCGAAGTGGACAACATGAAGACGTCCACAGTCCCTTGGCTGCCGAAAGCAGAGATTCCAGCAGACTGGAAAAGTCTACCTACGACATGCGATTTATCGGATTGGGCACAAAAGACGGGAAGTTTCAACTGGCTTGCGATATATGCACGAGACCAGACATCGCATTCACAACGAATCGCCTTTGTGGTGCGAATAGTGCACCAAAAGACATTCAGTACGCGGGGGTGAGGCGGATAAATACGGGGCGGGTTTCAGGGTCTTCAACGTGGCAGCGGCACAAGTGAGTCGTTTTCGCAGGTAAATCAGGGTGTCTGGGCCTTTGTTACTGTGCGGATCGGTGCGGCTATCAAGATTACGATGAAGATGCCTTATCCGTCTACCTAACCCAAGCAAGCACATGAACCAATCTTTAGCAACAGATTGTGCAAGTCGTGAATACGCCATGCCCCGAGTATACCAGCCGACATGATTCATAGATAGCCTTCGAATCGTTAAATAACAAAGATCCTTCCAGAACAAAGCGAGCCGCTATCAGGCCGTGCTCCCATTCAAAACCCGGACAGCCTCATCAGTCATCCTAGGATCATCTTCCGGCTGGTCGCCTCCATGCCGCGGTTTGTCTCTTGAGCCTGCGCTGGACCTGCCCAGACACCCCCTTCACCAGCGCCTTCTATGGGAAAACCAATGAGAGTAGCTACTATAATCTGTAGCAACGGCGTAAGCAATCATCTTCACTGTATCGAGACAACGCAAGAAGCACACAAAAAATGGGACACCGGAAGATACACAAGAAATTAAGGGAAAAAAAAACATACCTCTTTCCGTACTCATCCCCAACTGTTCCGCCACATTCAAATACCCCTCCTGCATCGTCCCCCGACTCCTCTCCACCTTGAGAACCATCTCCGGATCACCCTCCCAGGCACTCCTGCAAAACGGGCACGTCACCTGGCTACCCATCTTGGTCTTTGCCCACATCTCAAAGCACTCCTGGTGTATATTCTGCCCGCACGCAGCGCGACACCACACGATAGACTCAGGACTCTGGGCATCAAACGGACTAAAGCAGATAGGACAATCATCCTCAATGGCCTTGCGTTGGCCGCGGGTGGAGTCCAAGGGAGAGGACGTGTCACCGGCGTTAGGCGCTGCGGCGAAGATTTCGCGTAGCTCCGAGCTCAGGAATGCGAGCTGGTAGACGAGATCAAGGGGGGCGTGGAGGACGCGTGCCAGGATCTAGTCGGGGGGATTAGCAAAGGCGCAGGCGTGTTTGATGATGGTCTCGATGATGTTTTTTTTTTATATATAAAAAAACAAAGAAAAAGTGAAATTTGGAACAAAGAACAAAGAAGAAGCCGATTTCTCCTTCACTCTCATGAAAAACAACGCTGCCTATCCTTTCAGATGTACATGGGACGTACGTAGATAATGTGCTTGCACTGATTACCCTTCAGCGCATGCGGACAAGAACACGATGGCATCCGATCAATTATCACCGTGTAGACATTGCCCGTCGAGCCAGCTATTTCGAAAACCTCCCCAGGGCAGTCGTCTGTGTCGCATTGCGTTCTGGTCAAGACGTAGAATCTCTGGCTGAGCGCCCGCTCGTAGACTGGGTAAAAGGCCTGAGGCGCGCGAGAGCGGAAACGACGCCTCCTCTTCTCTTCGGGCGGTGACGCATTTAGTATATCGTCACGGGCCCTTTTTCTTTTAGACGGGGAGGATGCGTTGTAGTCCTGCATAATAGGTGCTGGTGTGTGTTTGTTGTTGTGATAAGGACTCTGGGGAGTTGTGTGAACGATTGGCGAGAGAGCGCTTGGAGAAGCCCGCGTGGGGGCTGGTTCTGGAGTCGATCTGAAAGGGCTTCACGTTGTGCTGGTGATTGCGGATGAGCAAGACTGAAATGGTTGTGCGAACGAGAAATGTACGGTCTGTCAAGGGTTGGGATGGGTATTGAGTTGGAGGTTCGCCGGTTCGGCGTATGTATGTGGCATTACCTTTTAGAGGTACCTAGACCTTGCAGCCAGCATGTGGATCCCAGTCGGTCACGGTGACATGCAACTTCAAGAATCAAGTGAGCAACAACAGACATCAACAGCATCATATGCGGGCTACCAGGGGATTCTATGACGACCCCACGAGCAGTAATACTAATCTTTAATCTTATATAGCCATTTCTCACTGCATTTCATAGACTTCGTGGTAGAACTTCCCCTTCGGAACTGGGACATTTCTAAGCCCAGCCATTCGTGCATAAGTCAGCCATCCAAAAGCAACAACAAGCACCATTTGGCATTGGCAGTGACTCGTGAGCGAGCACACCGAGCACGCATCAATAATTCACTCCCAAGCGAGACCAGCTACTCCGTGGGACTGCCCGGATCGTAAAAAAAGATCAACTGTGAAGAACGACGACATCTTGCATTTCCCGTCTACCTGCTATGCAAAAAACCAACCCCCCCCCCCCCCCCCCCCCCCAACCCAACCATGGTCATTTCCAAATCGCCCTCCCGCCATCCCATCTCTTTCGCAACCAAAGTCCATTATCGCCTTCACTCCCACGTAGACCGCAAGTTGTATACAAACCCCCTCCCGGACGCATGACTTTTGTCAAACTAGAACCCCCCCAACAACAACAACGCCTCAAGGGAGGTAATACACGACAAAAAGAACATGTAAGTAAAGTTGGAAAATAGGATGAAGACATGAAAGGAAACAAGAAAGGAAATAGAAGAAAGAAAATAAACATTAAACGCCCGCACAGCATGCCCTTTCCAGCCTTTTATTTACCGGTCCTATGCGCTGCTTTCCGTGCCAGTACGCCTTGTCTGTTGTTCGCCTGCCTTGCATGGAATACCCAAAGCACAAAGGAAATATGATGCTAGATGGAAAGAACGGAGTTGGAAAGAAGAAGAAGAAGAAGAAGAAGAAGAAGCAGAAGAAGAAAAGAAAATTATAGGAAAAAATCCCCCGTGTACAAATGAAAAGGTAATGAGCAACGACGCATAGAGGTGTCTAATGCGTATCGTAATTCGCCGCCCTAATCAGACTACTATTTCGTCTGGTTGGGCTTGGTGAGCTGGATGAAGATGAAAGATGCGAAGCGCGTTGCGTCGCGTAGTCAGGCCGGGGGACGGCGCGTCTGGAAAATGTATAATGAAACCGTCATGAGAAGAGGCACGCCATCTCAGTACGCGTTGAGGGGGTATCAAGGGGTTAAGGCGCGTATGTGTACGTGTCACGTCTATCGCATTCGAATATTCAGGCACGTCAAGAAAGATTACGACGTCCAGCTCCCGCTTGCTGCAGTGCCATCACAGGTGCTACTGCAGGATACAGCTTCATCACAACAGTTGTCCATCTTTCCTACCGTTGGTGGTGATGGTCTCGTGGCGGTGAATCGTGTTGGCTTTGCTGTTGCTGAGCCATAAGCCAGGCAGCCGAGCCCGTCTGTTGTTGCTGTGAAGGCGATTCCGCAGGGACTTTTACGTCTTGGCCGGCGCCATGACCGGGCACCACGCGGCCACTGGAGGAAGTATTAGGAGGACCCGGCACAAGTTCCGTGACCGCCTGCGCGATAGACGCAACGACGTATCCTCGAAGTTCCTCATCTTCGCAATTATCTTCCTTTTCCAAGCGAAACCGCTCCTCCTTGCTCATGTTACTCCGTCGCATGTTTTTGATCTCCTGCATGATGTAGAGCATGACTTCTTCGGGACATTGACTGCGTTCGGCGGCGCCCTCGTTTGCCCGTACATATCGCCGTGTCACATCCGTGGCGCCGTCAATGGAAAATGCTACGCAGTAGGACATCTTCTTGCCCCAGCCTTCGGTGTATAGGCGGGGACTGTCCCACGCTTCCTCGCAGGCGTCGACATGGACCCATCGTCGCTGGTGTTCTGAATAGACCTCTGTCCAGACGTGGTCCTCAGCATTCCAGACCCATCTGACTCGGCCACCGACAGCGCGGCACAGCATACTGAAACAGTTTGCCCATTCGCCAACACGGCCTCTCCGTGTCTGGAGCAAGCGCCACACGTCGGCGTACCGCGGGAATCGCTCGTAGGCACCGCAGTTTTGGGCAGAGCATCGATAAAGCTCCACCCGTAGAGCACCGCAGGCGCTTTCCTCGGGCGTAGGCGGCGTCTTGCCTTGTGCAATGGTCGGTGACAGACATGCTGGGCATGGGGGGTTGTTGACCCATGTGAAGAATGAACGCTTGAACCACCTGTAAATGACCCATGAAAATTTAGTGCAAGTTGCTTCATCTTTGACCTTCATTGAACAATGACATACCGAAGAAGGGCTCGGATGACGCAGTCTTGATATCCCCACTCAGCGCGACGTCCATCGCCCATGCTCTCTGCTTCTGCTTGGAATACCTGGCTCTCTTCCTCGGCCTCGCTATAGATGCGATCCAGCGGAATGGTTTGCAGAGCCTCGTCCAACAGACCTGGGTTTTCGTATTTGGTGGGCGTCAACGATAAGCTAATCATCACATTTCGAAATTTCTGTGCGTCGCGATCACCTGCAGCTGGTGCCGTGGGTATCATGGGGAGATGACGGATGCACGAATACGATGGAGGGTTTGGACGAGATATGTGTCTGCCATGAGCGGTCGCTGGCCTATTGCTTGTGAAAGGAGCTGGAGCGGCCAGGTTGGCGCTCGATGCGCGCTGCGTCAAAGTCGGAGAATGATGTTGGCCCGAGGAATGATTCCGAGTACATGAGCGCAAGTCGTTCATGCGCTTGTCTCTCAAGAGTTCCTCGAACCTGAGGCGAAGGTCGTGTGCCCACTCCTCACCATATCGAGTATCGGGCGTCGAACCGCGGGGGCTGCAGGGAGTGCCTCGATCCTCCATGATGAATTGCTGAGAGTCGTGCTGAGGGCCGTACTGGCAGCCGCACTGGACCCTCAACAGATGAATATCGTCCTTGCCGAATCGTCGTGTAAAGGCGCCAGCCGGGCTGGTGCCGAAGTGCGTCTTCGAAGTATGAAAAAGAAAAGAGAGAGAGAGAGAGTTCGAGACGATGTATATGTTGAATGATGAGGCGAGAGGCTGAGCGTCAAATTGAGATCGTAGACAGTATTAGCTGTGGTTGAAAATGCGGAGGGATGATTGGGCAAAGACGCGTGATGGTAGGTATGTAGTCGTCGTTGTCGTCGTCAGCCGGAAGGATTACGAAACTACCTGGACAGCCCGCAGGACGCAACAAGCGTGGAACCCCCGTTGAAACCGTACCAGGCGGAAAAGGCGGAAAAGGCTAGTGTTCACTGTTGCCTCGTCAATGCCGAAGAAAATATCAAAGAAACACAATGAAAGAATAAAAGCAGGCAAGGAGAGACGAGCGACTACAAGACGAAATGCCCGTGGTCTACGGAGTAGTGTCTGCTTGATGCTTGATGAGCCAACGCTGAAGAATGGGGACGAGAAGGAGGAGCGCCGCCCACAACAAGAGTCAAGACGCAAGACAACGGCCGGCAACGTTCCAGACAAGCGATCCCCCGCACACAGCGACCCGCCAAGCGACCAACAGCCCAAGTCAGACACACAGGGCTGCCAGGCAAAAGGGACGAAAAGGCGCCAGACGAAGCGGTGGCCGTCCTTTGGGGCGGGTATGCGTGTGCGTTTGACGTGCGTCGTCGTCGTGCGTCGTCGTCGTCGTCGTCGTCGTCGTACGTCGTACGTCGTCGCTCGCTCTTTTTGCGTCGAAGTTGAGCTTGGACAGCGGTTTTACGCGTCAGCCTATCCACTCTGGCCAATCACGCATCACAACGTCGCAGCCGGGGGAGACCGTCTCGGCGCACTGCTCCACCTATTCGACAGGGGTTAAAGGAGGCGATGACGAGGCCCGGAGCCAAAGCTGTTTGTACGGATATGGACAAAACACGTAACTCCATGCAACGCACGACAGACGACACATGCTCGCCACTGGCCAGAGTGACTGTGTTGCCATGCCATTTTTTGTTCTTTTTTTCTTCATCTTTCAACTTCCATTGAAGCATTTGATTGCGTTCCATTTGTCCCGAATCAAAAGGTCGAGGACTCGTCGAAGGCTACCAGGCCAGCTGCAGTGACTGGCATGGCAATGGGATTCACGAATGAAGGTGACCAGCTCGCGTGCCATCAAGACGACGTGAACCTGGTGTGGGTTGTATAGTATATGTACTTGTAAGTTGTAACTTTGTGAAAGATGTTGACTACAATACCAAGTTAAGGATTTTTAAACAAGCTTACTTATAAGGTCGCCATCTCTTTCTTTCAGTCAGTGTTCCTCGGCACCCCGCAAGTTGCAACATCATCACAACTTGGCCTCGGCTCATGCATCAAGTACCAACAGGTCACATTACGCACATATGTACCCAAGTAGGTACATACACGCTACTATTCTGTACAAGCTTCCAACTCGCTCGATCTCCACATGCTGATAAACAATGGGCAAAAAATTCGTTGACTACCACCGCTACCGTCCATCGTTCTCTCACCCATGCTAGATCCTTTTTTGTATTCCTTCCCTATGATGTCCATGCTCATGCGATGGCCCACCTTCTCGGACAAACAATGTTCTCGAGTCTCAAGGCAATGTGTGACAAGATAGCGTTCCCATGTACAAAATGCGTGTGCCACGTCAGTTCCCATCACATCTCATCCCATTACTGGTACCCACACAACTCGTTCACCTCTCCCATTCCTCCCCGCCGTGATATCTTTCCGCCATGTCCACATCCCAGATTGGCCGCTCCACGACAGCGACTTCTAAATCTTTGCTCGAAGTCGCCATAGGGACAATGCCAAGGATGGGACGATATTTATACGTGATCCACCACTTCCTGGACTCGGCTGCGGCCGTCCCTGAAGGTGGCATGGTGACCTCATTGCCGTTTACTAGAGAGCGCTGCTTGGACACCTCCTCAACTGTGTCCGGTATATCGACGTCGCTGTCACTTTCGTCGCCCTGAAGTCTGTCACCTATAGTAATGTCCTCCCACTCATCGTTGATACCGTGCCTTCGAATTTTCTGAGGAGCGAGAGCCCCTTGTCGCGTCTTGCCGCCAGCGCCAGTGCTGAGTCCTATTCTCTTGCGCTTGACACCATGCGTGAGTTGCGCGTCCGCACCTTCGGCCTCTGTAGTAGACGTGGGAAGATCGTGCGCCATATCGAGCATTACGAGAAATGATACGCCGTAGAGCCAAATACGGGAGCCCTGCCACATGGCCCCCTTGGGCAGGTCTAACAGATCCTTCACCGGAGCAGGTAGGGCGTTGCGCGGGTGTCGGCGCGACCATGGGGTGAGTGCGCCATGCCGGGGATGGAAGGCCAGGATGTGCCATGATACGGTCACGGCGGCAAGAACATAATCATCAGAGCTTTCTGTCGTTGCTGATGGCCCGTTTGCGGGTATGTGGTCGGAAAAGGATAGCACAACCGGCGATGTTGGCAGTTTCGGCAACAGCTTCGCATTTGGGTTGCGCACCCAGCGATCTTGAGAATCGGAACGCACGTCGTCGTCCTCGTCCTCCGATGCTGATGAGAATGAGGATTCACCATCAGACGCATCATCGGCCGGGTCAGCAGCCGCACTAGTCCCTTGTCCATTCTGCAGAGTTTGTTCGCGGCCTTGCAGGATCCATGTGTCGATATAGCCGGCAAGGTCGGCGACTGCCAGCATGCGAGAGTCGGCGCTGAAAGTAACTTGCGTGATGCTCCTATCGTACGCACCTAGCCCACCATTCAACACGTGCTTCGGGATCGGGCGCCGCAGACGCGAAAGTCTGTGATACCGGACCGATAGAGTAGATGCGTCGACAGGGATACTATCAAGACTTGCCATGATAACACGAGAGCCTTCTTGAATAACGCACAGCCTGCGGCCATCGGGAGACAGTTGGACGTGCGAGGCACCAAGTTGTGTAAGTTTCGCGGGCAAGTTCATGGTCGTGAGCCTCACGTCTGAAGCTTTGGCAGGGTCCTGGTGGTGAAGTTGAAAAGCCTTGACATCTGTGGCCGTAGACACAAAGAGTAACGTTCCCTCTTGGTTGATGGTCGCCGAAGAAATATTCGAGTCACCCTTTACTACGATTGTCTTGAGTAGTTTTCGGTTTTGATTCAGATCAGGCGCTTCGTCACCAGGCGTGTGCAGATCAGCGACAGATTTACGGAGTACCCAGACATGAACTTCTCTCTCCCACCAGCTGACGATGAACCTCGCTCTAGAGGCGCTTGCGATCGGAGGTTGTTGCGGCAAGTTACTCATCATTCTGTGGTTTTCGCGGCCCATTTCCTTCAGAGGCACAATCATCAAGTTGGCATCAGGACCTGTATTCTGGTTAGCAATTCGTGTTGGAAGTCTTTACGTTGAAGCTAGTGAGCTGGTTCTCACCTCCTGAAACCACGACGCTGATACGTCCTTGCTCAAACGTGGCCATGGCCTTGACATCGTGATCGTGATAGCGCCGGCCCCAGACCTTGCCCCATCGCTGCCCAGACCCAACGTTTTGCTTATAGAGAATCGTTCGGCGATCCATGCCTCCGCTCACGATGGCCAGTCCGTCGGCACTCGTTGTCAGGCTGAGAATATCGGACTTGTGACTTTGGATCCTCTGCGCCTGAGTATATGTCTTGCCGTCCCAGATGCAGATCTGCCCTGTAGAATCTCCCGAAACGATGTTGCCGTTTGGCAAGCACTTGACAGACCACACAATGATATCTTTGGAGCCTCCGATGAGGTCAGAGCCAAGAGTCATTTTACGTAGCATGTGTCCGTTGTTGATGTTGTAGGCTCTAATGGTGCTATCCGAGCAACCCACGATGACTACCTTACGGGATTGGAAGGTGATGCTGACCATTTGAGCTTTCTTGGTGGGCGATTTGACAAGAACTCGCTGAAATCTTAGATCGTCATCTTCAAGGGTGTACATGACGAGTTCGCCATCGATTGTACCCGCAATGAGCTTGTTCGAACTCTGTGCTTCTTGGAGGCTGCCGGTTCCTGCAGACTGTGTGTTGTCGCCTTGAGGCTGGGCGGCAATGCACCAGATATCGCCGTGCTGGCCGCTGGCATGACGCTTCGGTTTCCCCTTTTCGAGGTCCCATTCAGTGACAGTAGATGTGTAACCGATGCTAAACAATCGCGACTTGCCAATTACGATGCGGCCGTCACCGAGATCCTGATCCGGCTCATTCACCCAAACTAAGCCGTCGACACTTCGATCTTTACCACCTCGAATAACGAGTTCCTGGAGCCAAGCTCCGTTGGAAGGGTTCCATATTTCGATGTCGCCGTTGGCCCGACCGATAGCCAGTCTAGCGACAGCACTGTGCTTGGCTGATCTGAGCTTGGGATGCGAAAATGCAACAGCATTGATGGCAGAGGGTTGATACGGCACGAAGCGGCAACGGTGGACGTCCATTATGCTGGCCAATTTGTGTGAGCCCGCCGTGTCGTCAGAGGTCCCAAATTTGATGGGGTACTTTGTTGAGTACCTGAAAATATTCGACTTGCTCTTATCTCATCGCTGTGCAAGTTAAAAGGTGCGATGTTGAGCTGATTGTGCTGTTTTCCTCGAAGACGCGGTGTTGCTAATGGCTGGGGAAAAAAAGTTCTAGCCTTTGCCTTTTTTTTTCTGCCGCGACCGTCAGCCTGGTCAGTGGTGCGGCGCTTGTCGTAGCCAGCCGCTGCTCACCGCCCGGCGTGGTGCACCGTGCCGCGTGCCGCGTGCGGTATCCGCCTTGCCGCGCGAAAGCCGACCAGAACACCAACAACGAAGGACTTACCTATTTTGCGACGTGACGCTCAATTATTCCGTAGGAATGCAGGAGCCAGGAGGTGGGCCGAAGCCTGGATTCTCCAGCGCCCCTCTAACCCCACCAATGCGATGTTTTTGGTGTGTCAACAAGCAAGCTGGCCTTGACTTCATCGATCCATGACTCAACGTTGGCGCTCTCTTCTACATACCTACCTCGCGCGTCACAGGCGGCCCATCTATATCCGATCTCCAGCTAGATCAAATAGATACCTCGATTTCTTGCTGAAAATCTGCGTGTTCACTGGAGGGACTATCGCTTCCATACGACTCTTTTAAGCGCTATCACATTGCGGAACAGTACTTTCCGCACCACGACGGCTCGTGAATATCTGAGTCGCACAGAATATTCACGGTTGGACTGTGGATTTGCACATGATCGCTCGGCCTTCGTCGATTGGTCGCACTGCTTCAATGGACTTCAATAGCTCGTCGCCTTTCCCAGAGGGTGTCATATCCTTCCTGGACACTGATTTGTACAAGCTGACGATGCAATGTGCTGTCTTCAAGTTCTTCAGAAATGTTCCTGTCACCTATGGCTTCACTAATCGCACACCTGACAAGAAATTGTCCAGGACCGCCTATAAATGGTTGGAGCAACAAATACGAAGTGAGTAGCCTCCTTCCTGAGCTGTCGTGCCAATTGTCTAAAACCACACCCGTCAGAACTTGGAAACATCTCGTTGTCCAATGAGGAGTACATCTTCCTGCGAACGCATTGCAAGTACTTGACGGAAGACTATTTGAACCATCTCAAAGAATTTCAGCTTCGGCCGAGGGAGCAGGTATTCATCACGTTTACGACGGACGGCGCAGATACGGGAGCCGACTCCGATCTCGGCCACATCGACATCAGGATTCAAGGTACCTGGTCAGACACAATATTATACGAGATTCCAATCCTTGCACTTACTTCCGAGGCCTACTTTCGCTTCATGGATACTGATTGGACCTACGACGGTCAAGAGGACCTGGCGTTCAACAAGGGCATGCGACTTTTAGAGGCTGGCTGCATCACGTCGGAATTTGGGACACGAAGAAGGCGAGACTACCATACGCAGGCTCTGGTTTTTCGTGGCTTAGTCAAAGCCTCCAAAGCCGCCGAGGCTCGCGGATTTCCCGGGAAGTTGTCGGGAACATCAAACGTCCACCTAGCCATGCGATTTGGCATTCCTCCCGTGGGCACAGTGGCTCACGAATGGTTCATGGGCATAGCCGCCATCTTCGACGACTACACAAAGGCGACCGAGCTGGCTCTCCGTCATTGGGTCGGCTGCTTTGGTTCAGACTTGGCGATCGCGCTCAGCGACACGTTTGGCACTCGTGAATTCCTTCGCGCGTTCAGTCTTCCGGTTCAGACTGTCGAGGGAGGTCTGCCCGCGGAAGCTTTCAAGAAACCAGATGGAACGACGAAGACGTATGCCGAGACTTTCACAGGTGTTCGACAGGACTCAGGAGACCCGACCGAATATACCAAGATGTTGAGAGATTACTATGATCAACAAGGAATCAAGGAAAAGAAAACGATCGTTTTCTCAGACTCATTAAACATTGAGCGGTGTCTGGAATACAAGAAGGTTTCCGAGGACCTAGGATTCCAACCCACATTTGGTGTCGGCACGTTCCTGACAAACGACTTTGTCCACTTGAAGACGGGCACCAAGTCGGCCCCTATGAATATCGTCATCAAACTCAGCTCAGCTGCAGGTCGACCAGCTATCAAAATCAGGTGAGTGATTTCGCGCGACAGATTTGATGGGTAGCCACTAAGAAAATACTAGTGATAATGCTGGCAAAAACACGGGAGACAAGGACGTTTTAGAGCGCGTGAAAAGGGACCTTGGATATATCGAGCGTGAATGGGAGGAAGGCGATGAAACTTCCCGCTGGGGCAAAGAAGAAAATGTGCAAGCATGAACAAAATTGCTGTAGACATTGTGAATTACACTGCATCTTCAAAGACAGGCAAAATCCTCGCATTAGGCGTAGAGTCTTGTACGCCATCTTCTTGTCTAAGGGGGAGGTCAATATTCCGTTGGAGAAAAGGAAGGGACAACGACAAGACCTTGGCCAAGTTTTGTCAGGAAGGAGGCAGGCGCAAGATTCATGCCTGCGGCCGAGACCAGTTCATGGCTCAACTGGGGAAGTCGCGTCTGATATCCTATCTTTTCCGACATCTCGAACTCCTATACAGACCGCCCGATTGTGACGAAACTCTGTCTTCTTCTTCTCTCCAACCTCCGCATTAGCTCGCACGCGATTAACAATTTTGGTGCTCGTTTTTTTTGGACGTCTTATTTTGGAACCTTCGTACTCGAGTTGGAGTGTGTATGTTACATCAAGTATTGTACAAGAACCATCCAGCTCGCGACATCTATTCTACAACCATGGCCGTGATGTCGACTTGGACAGCAGGCTCTCCGCCGTTTTGGACCCGCCGACGAAGGATGCTTCGAAACAGCTGCATCTCGGTATTAGTCAGTCTGGTCGTTATTTTTGTCTTTACGGCAGTGACAATCCAGCTGGCAGTACAGTCTCACGACAGCAAACATATGACGTTGGAATCTCGCCAATTCCAGCTCGGAGGATTGTTCGGTGGTGACTCCATACAGGTATCTACAACACGCCATACCTACGTCGATGGGCGAATCGAACTAACATCAGAAAGATGAAGGTTGATCCCACTGGGAAGTCTGCTTCATTGCAAAGCACTTCGATTTTAACAACAAGTTCGAATAATAACGTTCCTGGCGCGACGCTTCTCACCAATGTGGACGATGCCCCTTTGTCTGCATCGGTCCAAACTACCCCCATATCCAACACTGTCATGCAAGAGCATGCACATCAGACAAACACCGGGAGTTCGCATATAACGGACGCAGCGAACGACCTGCTTTTGGCTTTGATCAAAGCTCTCCATCTTATTGTTGAAAATCGGACTTTGAAAGGCACTGCCAATGTTGAACCAAATGTGAGACTGACTATCACGGATGCCTTACCGACTGCGCCGGGACAATTCATCAATGTCCCTACCTCGAGTTCAATAAGCTCTGGTGCTCACCACAAATGGGAGAGGTCGTCGACTGCTGCCGTGTTGGCAGAGACACAGCAAAGACACGTCCCCCAGTTCTCCCTAGACATCGACGCTCCTGGACAGCTAAAACAGGATGTAAGCCATCAGAATATTGAACTGGCACTTTCTCTGCTTAACCACATGTGTATTCTGGTAAAACACGTGGCGGTTATCAGTCTTGATCTTGCTGCGCAACTCACGGATGCTACACTCGCTGCACTTCTTGTTGATGCAACGGCCGTTTCTTCAGTCATCTCCGCGCTTGCTCAGGAGAATTCAACATCGCTTGAATCTACGATCCCATTGATTCTTCCTGCAGTTACAATAGCTTTCGGAAGACGGATTAATATTTCAGAAAAGGAACCTGTGGACACCGCGGCACAGAACTTGGCAAAAACATACGAGACCATAGTGACAGAAGGCTCGTACATCATCAATCAGATTGTAGCCGCTTCATTCGTTGCCGAAACGCCTCTCATGGGCGAAGTTTTATCGCAAGTTGCCGGCATTCTGCATGACGCCTCGACCAAATTAAACCTCACCATGTGTGCACTCAAGCTAGATGGGAGGGAGTTGCCATGGGAAGTCGTTCTTCCATGCGCGTCAATCAACCTGAAACCTGTTGCATCAGCCACCGATTTGAGACTACATCCGACAGGAAGTCTAAGATCGCTGGCAATAGCAGCAATGGCTGTAATGACTGATTTTCCTGTAGCAAGTACCGAAGCAAAGACCGTTTTGATATCTTACACAAAGATGCCAGCGTACTACTCCGGCTCCGCCTCGACTTTTGTCACCCAGAGCATTTCTTCCTGTGCACCCACGACTTCATCCCGACTTCTTACAGTCAATTACGGGATGGATAGCACGACTCCATGTTCATCAGACATGCCTACTGACAGCCCGGTCAGTCAGACATTGTGCCCCCTCCTTCCCATCCCGAACCCTGCACCGGAAGTAGGGCCATGGCATCACTGCGCGGGCGGGTCCTTATACTCTACGACGAGCGCGACTACCAGGTGTACTATTGATGGTTGCACTACTTGTTCGATGTCACTGGGGACCATGGATCCTGGATACGAATTTGTGACGTCGACATCTTTGCCACGGGCGGATGGTGACGCAGACACTGGTGCTCATGGCTGGACGTACTTGGGCTGCTTTAAAGACGACATATCACGCGTTGTTGTTGGATCAAAACCACTGGATTACCTGCGCGGATCAATGTCTAGTTCCACATGCACCAGTCATTGTCAAGCTAGAGGTTACTCGTTTGCGGGAACGGAGAACGGACACGAGTGTTGGTGTGGCTCATCCATCCGCGACGATGCTGTACGTCTACCCGAGACTTCCTGTAATATGTCTTGCCTTGATGGAGACGGTGAGATGTGCGGCGGTCCCTGGGTCGTATCAGTATTCATGTGCGCAAACAAAGAGACTGGATCGGATCAAGGCCATGCTCCTTCATCCACGCACGAAAGACAGTCGACGTGCCAGTTCCCGAGCCTCGCATCTTCGACGACGTCGGTGGAAAGTTGCCAGCCCAGCACGACAGCATTGCGGCCATTGCCTCCACTTCCTGAGACTGCGCCGTACGCATCTTGCTGTCAAAGCGGGCATCGGGCCACAGAGACGGGTCGAATTACAAATTATGGCCCTGTAGCACAACTCTTGGCAGAGGCGAGACATGGTGGTAGGGGAAGTGAGACGAGAGAATAGCACGGCCATGACTGTGTTTTAAGACTTGCCGGCAGAGACAAGGGGCCGTGCCTGTATCTGAAAGAGGGACGTTTGACATCATGGCATGCAACAATAGATAGGCGATATAGGGGAAGAAGCACCCCGCTGGACTGGAAAAGTATAGTTTGTGCTCGCATTTCATGTTAAGAAAGGTGTAGATACTGCTGGAGATGATGAATGAGAGAGGCAGAGGCGGAGATTTTACAGCAACAAGACACGAGACACTGAATTGAGTGAATACCGCAGGTCGGGTAGCACACAAGCAGGTGGCGGAGTACTTAGCAATATCATGGCGAAGATGGCAAAGAGGCTTCCGCGTTGGCCACGAAGAGTATCCGTAAGCACCGTGAATATGATGGAGGATCAGGGTTGATTCTTGAGACATGGACGTTGAGACACAAGTGACGAAATTGAGATTGCGAGGGCGGACCGCTCAGACAAATTTCCGTGATGTCTGGGTTCCAGCCAGACGGCAGGCGAAATTACACCGTCACAAACACCACGAGGGCGACTCTAGGTCAGATTCCTTTATCAGTGGCACGTCTCATGCACTTATACGCGTTACGCCTGGCACCAAATGTCAGATTCAGCGGCGCACAACACGCGATGTGAAATGTAGATCATGAGACTGAAACGCATTCGCAAGTCGTAAGATGTGAAACGTGCAATACATATGTACACAAACGATGATGTAAGCCGTAAACACTAACGTGAAGTACAACACGAAGTAAGATAAGATGCACATAGTAGACTGTCAAGAGGTGAAGAGCACAAGACGCGGTCAGAATGTAGGTATGTACATATGTACATACTACCTCCTACCTATGTATGTACCACGAGTTCTAGTTCTTATCAACTTCAAGGTCTAGGGCGGAAACACTTCATTTTGACGAACCCGTCGGGTCGACCCGAGCAAGGGTCAAGACGGAAAAGGGAGGCGGTTTCAGGAGCAGGAGGCCGTCCGTTTCAAGCCATGAAAGATGAGTATGAATGTATGTATGTATGTACATATACTCCGTATGTACATAGGTATGTTACATGTACCTAGGTACCTATATATTCAGGTCGCCGGGTTGCCGGGGCTCGCGTGCGCCGAGCGAGGGCATCAACCAGGGAAGGGTTTCTTCGGCTGATTGAGATGGTGAGACAAGGTGCCGACTTGGGGGGCGTTGCATTGTGTGGTGGTACCTGCAGATTGCAGTAAAAGTACATGCAATCCTGTACAGGCGCAGACAAGGGAGGGCGTTCGAGTGGTTGGAGTACATACGTACGGATATGTATGTATGTACATATATGTACCTACCTATGTATGTATACCTTACACGCTCACTACACGAATCTCCGTATCAATAAGAAGAGGTACGGAGTAGGTACATATGTAGTGAACTATGCATTCGCGTCACAGGGTTGCACCGCCACAATCTTCATCCTGATTCCGGAGAATGACAAGTTTCTCGTACGGAGTAATTGATGAGTAAATAAGAAAAGAAAATGTGAAGAGAAATCCCAAAATGAACAAAAACAACAAAACCAACAAAGACGACTTTGTCTTTTGCCGGAGCAGTGAAGCCACATTCGGACAAGTTATGTGTACCCCAGTTCAGAGTTCAAAGTTCGTTGACAAGTTGGTTCTCAAAAGGCAAGAAATTAGATAAATCGAAAGGGGACGCTCTCCCGATGGAAGAATGCCGGTAGGGCTTCAGCCTTCTCTCTATAATTTATGAACAGCAATGTACCTAGGTACATACTCCTACGGAGAGGTACTCACTCCGTATGCATGTTCATGTTGGAGAGTGGAGAAGCCATTTAACTCGCAATTTGGGGGGGTGAAGCACCTTACGCCGTACATATACCTAGATACGGAGTACATACACATACATAATGTACGGAGTAAAAAGGCTACAGATGGCCCGGGATCAGGGATGAGAGAATCCTGGGGGGGGGGGGGGGGGGGACGCGAGGGGCGGCGGGAAGGGACTCAACTTCAAGGGAGGGAGGAATTAGATGCATACAATGTGCATACTCCGTATATATATGTATGTACTCCGTACGTAGGATGATGAAGGTTGTGCACGATGGTACCATCACGACATGAATGCATGCATGGAGAGCGGGAAACGTGGCCGGAACGTGGTTTTCGGGTCGCAGGGCAGAATGCGTCATGAATGAGTGGCTGCATGGAGGAAGGCAGATCTGGCCGTCTTGTCTCTTGGACCGGCTAGCTGCTGCTTGCTGGCTGAGATGAGGCGTGAGGGCATTGACGAGGCGGAGAATGCGCAGGGAGAGAGAAAAGGGGCGCGGAGATCAAATTCTATATGTACCTACCTACTCCGTACATACATACGGAGTACATACCTAGGTACAGTACTCCGTATGTTATGTACATACATACCTACATACTCCGTACATCGCGGTGACGCCCGTTTACCCGGAAAGAACGACCCTTGTCGCCACTGCCCTTTCACCCCGGACGCCACATCGGCCGTGAGTTGCGGGGGTTCGACGCCATTGAAGTTCTGAACCATCAACCCATTGAGAGTTGAGACACGGGCCAATTTGCATCCGCTGTGGCCCTGCACATGTGTGTACATTGCATGCGACTCTGGCGACCTGGTTAGGAGTTGTACAATGCAGAACTCAAAAGACAGACCTCGGCAATACTCCGTAGAGTCGTTTACAACCTGAATGATAATTGCTTACTTTGCCTTATTACAATGGGTGTGGTTTTCTTTTGGGAATCAACTGCTGCTTTGTGCTCTTTTGGCTTGTTACTGTACCTAGGTAGGTAAGGTACCTAGGTAGGTAGGTAGGCTAGGTAGGTAGGCTAGTGCCGATTGGCTCATTGGTGGGTGCCCCCGCGCCACGCATCTGTACGGAGTAGAATGTACGGAGTACCGATACTGTACCTCTTGGCATGCATCACGGAATAGGTACGGCTCCCCGACTGGCGCATTTTCTTCTTTACACGAAAAACGAGAATCCGTCCAACTCCGTCTCGCTCGACTCTTGAGTCTTCAGCCTCATTGCCCCGACGATCCCTCGATTATACACAGGCGACTTCCGCCAATTGTACATACATACTTGGACCGTGATGTATCGTGGTCTGTGGACTCGTGACTCGTCTCCGCATTTTTTTTTGGATTGGGTCTTGGTGCAGTGACAGTTGACTACTAGGTACCTACCTACCGCAGCCCATCCCGTCTGACCACGCCGTATTCTCCCTTCGTCATTCGCCCAGGAGCGTGGATGACGCTTTGGATATCGTGTACGTTCCTGCGTAGGTACACTGGCTCAGGATATCGATGGCGCCCACGCCCCATTGGGCCATTGAATGGCAGTCCATTCAAGATGCCTTCGTCTGGGACTGTGCACTCCCGGGGGTGGGACGGCTCCTACAAGTGCAAAAGGGATGCGCCACCTGAATTGCTTGTCTTGGACTTTGAATGCGCCAAACGCCAAAACATTGGTTGTCTTGGGGGCCCTTGGAGTGTGCATGTGCCACGAGGGAGACGAGACTATTGCATACGAGTTGGTACATACATAGGAGGTAGGAGGTATGTAAGTCTGTAAGATGAACACCGCACGAGCACGAAACGAATCGCAGCAGCCGGCAGCAGCGGGTGACCTGTCGTTCGATTGGGCTTATTTGCGGACTTTGTCCATATTATCCACTGCGTGCTTGCTGATGAAGTTGAAAATCCATGACGGATGAAAGGCCATCTACGGTAGGTAGGTACATAGGTATGTACATATGTAGGTACCTGATCAACTGACGACAGCATCGACTTTTGGCTATGCTCCGGAGTCCGCAAATACCCTGCAGAACTGGTTTCGCTTCGTGGGTTGAAAGCCGGTGGGCCGCAGCAAGGGACCATCGCCTGGCTTTCAACTTTGCTGTCATGGTTTGATTTGGATCCAAGATGCATCGCAAAAAAGGGGGTCGTCGAGACAACACATCGGACAGGGAGACAAGCTCTCATGACACATGATGGCAGACGTCCATTGGAGTGTCCTACCGGAACAGTATCTCAGACACTTACTCCGTACTCCGTACTTCCCGCATCATTATATTTCCCGTAATCGACGGAGTATTCCTGAGTCCTGACTGTCGCGCACTCAGGCTTGGTTCGTAACAGTATGCGCGGCCAGACAGGCCAAGTTGCTTTGCCGTCAACGCAGCATCGCATCGCATCGCATCGCATCGCATCGCATCGGCAGGTATGTATAACCTGTAAGTTGTAACACAGGGGCCGGATTCGACAAGTACAGAGTACAGAGAGTACAGAGAGTACAGAGAACCGAGTACAGAGTTTGCCAGGTCGCCCCCGGCCCCCCGTCTTGTTCAACGCAGGGAAGACCGAACGGGCCCTGGATCTACAAGCGCAGGTTTGCAGCTTTTGAGCCCAGATGCAACCCTTTTTCGACCGGGGGGTTGGAATCCCGACCTTGTCCTACCCAAAATACCCAGTCGACGACAATGCCGACGCGCTCCATCCGCGCCTGTAGAACGGCCGGCCATCTCATCATCAGACTCTAAGTCGCTAGTGGCACCGCCCGAATTAAGACGGCTTCCCCGCACGCTACCTTTGTAAATTGTCGTTGTGGTGGTGGGTGAAAGGTGATAGGGGGGTCTCAACATCTCAAACCTGACTCGGAGGCTCACTTCGATCGTGTTCGTAATGACACGCTGCGCAGAGGGAATTAACGATTGCGCAGAAGAAGCGCGAAAAAGACGAGTGCACAGACTTCTGAAGTCAAGAGTAGGTATTTGTAAGAAACAAGAAGCGAAGCCACGTCGGGACTCGTTCTGCTGCCTCGTTTCTCAAATACCGCATCTACGGAGTACGGAGTATCATAGTATGTATGTATGTATGTATCATTCGGAATGCAACGCCTTTCGCGCATCTGCACCTCGGCATCAGAATCACGCCCTCGACGCTTTCCTTCTGGCTTTATTATCCCACACCCCTTTCGGCCTCCACTCGCCACGCTTTGGCAAGACTCAACTTCTCATTCTCAACTCTTCCCGCAGCCACACCCCCCTCCCCCCTTCCCGGGACCTGGGGAGAAGTCCATAAGGCGATTTGATGGCAGCTTGGCAACTTATTTATTAGCGGCAAGCTTTGGGAACGTAGCATTGGCTTTCCCAGGGCTTTGTCGACGGGGGGTGGGTGATACATACATACTCCGTAGGTAAGTCAACTAGGTACATACGGAGTATGTATGTAGATACGTATGATGTATCTACATTGAAGTTCGGAGTACGTAATACCCATATCTCTCAACCATGTTCGCCTTGTTTCGCCCGGGTCACCAATCCGTCTCCCTTGCCAAAACGAGAAAGCGTATAAGATAGTGGCCTGCCCATCGATCTCGCCATTCTCATCAACCCGTCTACGGAGTAAACGTCTCGCCATTTTTTATTTGATTCCTATCCAGGAAACCACCTTTATTTATCCCATCCCCTTTGAGCCGCCTATTCGTCTTCCCCCTCCCGTCCCCCTGGTCTCACCGTTACACGCGAGCTCGATTAAAACCCAGAAAAGAAGTGGAGTTTTGGCCAAAAAGCCATATACCTACCTATGTATCTCGTTTTGAATTGTCAAAAGAGATCCGATCCGTGGTGATACGCTCAAGAAATTTCTCATACTATCCGAAAAAAAGGAGAAGTTCTCGTCTTACACTGAAAGAACTTCCGGCGAAGCGCATATAAACCCTCCCCCCAAAAGAAAAACAATACACCCAAAAAACTGCTACATACCACCACCACCACCACCACCACCATGTCGACCGACAACGTCGTGCCACCGTCGACGATAACCGCTGCTTCAGAAAAAGATATCCATGGCTTACATGCTGTGAACGATCATCATCACCACCACCAGCGCTGGCATTACCACGGAGATAACGCCAATATCACGAGCGGCTATGCGCAGGCCTCGGGGGGTTCTCTGCAACCGGGTCTGTGGAAGCCGTATGAGCATCGAAAGTTTGCGAATCCTGCTCCGCTAGGGCTATGCGCTTTTGCGCTGACGACTTTTGTGCTCTCGGCTGTGAATACGCACACGAGGGGTGTCAAGGAACCTAATATCGTTGTTCCTCTGGCTTTTGGATATGGTGGTCTTATTCAGCTCCTGGCCGGCATGTGGTGAGTTTTTTTTTTTTTTTTTTTTTTTTTTTTTTTTTTTTTTTTTTTTTTTTTGGGTGTTGTGTCTTATACTTCGGGGGACAGCCCGTTATGCGACTCCCACTCATCTCATTCTCTCCATTTGGCGATGTCGGAGGGAGGGAGGGAGGGAGAAGCAAAGCCTAAAGGGAATCGTGTTGGCTAATTTGATGCGCTTCAATAGGGAAATGGCATGCGGCAATACGTTTGGCGCCACGGCCCTATCTTCATATGGCGGCTTTTGGATCTCGTACGGTATTCTCCTGACGCCTAATTGGGGCATCACCGCCACGACGGGTCCCTACGAGGGCCATGTCTCGAGCCCTCTGGGCTTTTTCCTGACCGGCTGGTTCATCTTCACGACCCTTTTACTGCTCTGCACGCTGCGCTCGACCGTCATGTTCTTCTCGCTGTTCTTGATGCTCGATCTTGCGTTTCTGTTTCTGGCGTGTGAGCAGTACGCGAATGACATGGGCAATGCGGTCGCTGCGGTGGCGCTGCAGAAGACGGGGGGTGTGTTTGGGTTTCTGGCTGCGTTTTTGGCATGGTATTGCGCGTTGGCTGGTCTGCAAGATAGCAGGTTCGTATATGACATCTTATTACATTCCTTGCCCGCATCCATTTTCACAGCCGCTGCAAAGAAAACAAGCCCCATTGTAGTTACATGAGATCCCTTGACTGGTGGATGGCTAACCGTCATGACAGCAACTCTTTCTTCCAAGTCCCCGTGTTCCACTTCCCGTGGTCTGACAAGGGTCGCGAGGACCGCAAGGATCGCAAGAAGAGCGAACGTGCTCAGGCATAATCTTGCGCAAATGTTTCTTAGTAGCCGTACTGGCCTATCGCACAGACTAATTTTCTTCTTCTTCTTTTCTGATTCTCTTCACACAGCACACCCGAGTTATAAAACCGGAATTTGATACCAGCGAGGGGGTCCGGCCATCCATCATTTAGCCGATGTTGATCTATCTTCAGTTGTCTTTTCTTTCTTTTTGGGGAATTTGTCTTGGGTTTTCCTTGGGAACTTGGTCCTGTCATATGTTTCTCGGATTTTGGGGACGAGTACGGAAAATTAGGTACCTTGATTGGGCGGATGCATGGGGGCGGATGTTTACCTAGGTACTGTAATCATTCTGGAGTTTGTCTGACAATGTGCGTCCTTGCATACTTTTTTTTCTAAACAACTTATTCTGCGAGTCTTATTGATCATATGCCATGTGGCCATCGCATCACCGACTGACCGTGTAGCAAAAGATCTTGAGTTGCGGCTTTTACGTCCACTATCTTCGCCTTCGTACATGAACCCCTCATTCTCAAACACGCTATCACACAACTGCGAACTGTACATCATACACGTGCCCTGCTCGCCAAGCAGATCGGCGGAGATGATCCACGAACATGCGCAGGGGATTGTAGACTATTTTCGGACCTTATCTGAATCCGGGGCAACTGCCAAGTTCCAACGAAGGGAGCAGTACGGAGTAATAATTATAAGTAGGTATGTGCATTGTGCATACATATGTAAGCCGGGAGCGCTCCGTCCCTCGGCAGGTGAACGGGTAGACTCCCTCCCGAAACAGTAGTATGTATGTATACAGTACTGCCACTATGACTACATAAGTCCCTCTGGAACATACATACCTATACATAGGTATGTAACTTGTCCGACCTTGCGGGCCCCTGTAAGACAAACCGTCCGCGAGTGAGACAGACAAACTTCACTTCCCTGTCCCATGTAATTTCTCTCTCGGAAGGGCGGGGCAACGGCCGTCGCAAAAGATGAAGATATCCAATCCGATCTTGTGCTTCGTCACTCATGGCACATACTCTGTACGCAGTAATTCAGCAAAGAAACCAGATCTGTGGCAAGCTTTTCCCAGTTTTGTTTGTTCTTCGAAATTGTCGTGAACTCGGGACAGATCCAGTCTCCAGATATGTAAGCCCCGTTCAATTAAGAATCTCCTAGGATGCGCCGGGTCAGACGATCGCGAGGGATGATGCAATGGGTAGCGGGGAGATTATGGGAGGCGTTGAAGCCTGAAGGGAGGGGGGTTCCATGAGAACTTCCGTCGAAAAGGGGGACCTTCTTTGGAGGATAAATAAATAACTTGAGGCCTTTCACTGGGAAAGCCTGGGAAACTGCGGCATAAGCCCCCTTTTTTAAATTCCGTGGCATAGGCGGGAAAGGAGTATGCGCGAAGGGTTAAAAACCGGTTCTGGAGACTGAGGAATCGGATATTCCGGCCGTCGGCCGACCCGACCAAAAGGTCAGACAGAACACTACCGTATAAGCTGGTAGAAACCGGCTTACTAAGGTACTGGGGGATATACTCCGTACCTACTCCGTACAGCTCTGGCTGAATAGAGTCGCCGTCACAGGTTCTATAGGTATGTGTACCATGCCGTTGTTCGTACGTGCTGCGGCGGCTCGTGGGTGAGGCATTCGAGGATTAAATACCTACATGCTCTGATCAGTCAGTCCGGAGTCTGCAGGATCGACGAACTCCGGGCCGGGCTTTGACGGCTTTGACCGATGATACACAGCGTTCTCCCAATCGTTTATTATTACTTACTACCTATACGGAGTATGTATTGCATGTGCGTCAGTGCTCCTTCTCACTCTCACAATGCAAATAAGCGTACTCCGTACAGCCCAATACAATGTACGTAAAAAGGGTCTTTGATTCGTCCATCGCGCAACCCGTCACCCGGGTCCAGCCGATTCTGAGTGAGTCGGACGTTCGCATCCGCGCGGTTATGTTCCTCCGAGATCGCGCCACTGGGTATCCCGCGCCGAACGATGAACCACGAGTGATCACTGGATGACGAATTCGAACTTCTCGTAGCCAGTAGGCTTTTCATGGAGTTCTTCATTGGTCCAGTCTCTCCTTGCCGCGCGATTGCCCCCACAACACGGTTCCGGACACCGTAAACATCCGAACAAACTTTATGACAGCTGTTGAACGTTGATTCGAACAGGGCACTAATGACAGGTATGCATTCCCGAGGCGTTATTTCCGGGAAGAAGAAATTGGCTTTGTGGGATTTTGACAATGACGAGAAGGAACAATGACGAGAAGGAATTGCATGATGACAAGTGGAGCAAGCCCTGGGGTCCAATGGATTCGGGATTTTTTTTTCCTCAGCTGGAGCCTCGAGATTTTAGGTTCCTTTTCACGTTCTTTGCTTACGTAGCTGTATCTCTATCCCCCTTCTTTCTCCGCGGTTCGGCTTGTTCAATGACCCGATGCATCGGACGCGTGGCTGATCAGTGAATGAATGAGCACTCGACCAGATATATAGTGCTGCGGAAAGGTACCTACCTATATTGGGCACTTGAGGTTCTTGTTGTTTTGATGAAGGGGGCATGTAGGAAGGTACATACCTAGGTAGGTAGGTAGATCAAAAACTCACCGGCTTGCCACACACACTTTATTCCCTTCACAAACGTTAACCGTCCCTTGGGGAAAAAGAAAACAAAGAAAGGAAGGATCATCAACCAAAAAACCAACAAAAAAGAAAAGAAAAAAAGAAAAGAAAAAAAGAAAAAAAAAAGAAAAAAAGGATGGCGTCGATCAAGGAGCTGCATCCAGCTGATCCCGCAACCAAGGATCCTTCCCACGAAGACACCTTGACGCCGCGGCAAAGAAGTGACGGTACCAGCATATCGGAAAGACAGGATGCTAATAAGTCTCCGTCGAAAAAACAGGAACAGACTCACGTTGTTTCTGCATCAGCGGCGATCCCTGTGCCGCCGTCGCCACCACCACCCCCCGATGGTGGTTATGGCTGGGTCTGCACGGCATGCGTCTGCCTGATCAACGCACACACATGGGGCCTCAACTCAAGCTACGGCGTCTTCCTCGCCCATTACATCGCCAACGAGACCTTCCCGGGCGCATCACATCTCGACTACGCGTTTGTAGGCTCCCTGAGCGTCGGCTGCGCGCTGCTCGTCTCGCCCATCACGACAGTATGCGTACGAGAACTAGGCACCAAGCCGACCATGTTTGCGGGGGTCTTATTCACAACGGCTAGTCTGATCTGCGCGAGCTTTGCGCACAAGATGTGGCATCTCTTTCTCACGCAGGGTGTCCTCTTTGGTGTTGGGATCGGATTCCTGTTCATTCCCTCCATGGCCATCGTCCCGCAGTGGTTTACTACCAAGAGATCCCTGGCGAATGGCTTTGCTGTCTCCGGCGCTGGACTCGGGGGCCTGCTGTATTCGTTTGCGGCGGCTGCCATGATCCGTAACTTGGGCCTGGGGTGGACGTTTCGCATCTTGGGGCTGCTGGCGTTTGTGGTCAATACGGTGTGCATTCTCCTCATCAAGGACCGCAATAAGATGATTGGTTCGAGCCAGTTGGCTTTTGATACCATGTTGCTCAAGAGGCCCGAGTTTTTGTTGTTGCTTGGCTTCGGCTGGTTCAGCATGCTTGGCTACGTGGTGCTCAATTTCAGCCTGGCAAACTATGCTAATGAGATTGGTCTCGGGGCCTCGGAAGCGGCTGTCGTCAATGCCTTGTTCAATCTAGGTCAGGGGGTAGGCCGTCCGTTGGTTGGGCTCTTTAGCGACTGGACGGGCCGTATGAATATGTCCGGATCCATGACCTTGCTGTGCGGCCTCTTCGTCCTGGTGGTATGGATCAACGCAAAGGTGTACGGCGTGCTTATCTTCTTTGCGTTTATTTGCGGAACAGTCGCGGGTACGTTCTGGGCTACCATCGGTCCGGTGGTGGCGGAGGTCGTGGGACTCCGAAATGTCTCGTCGGGACTGTCCCTCGTGTGGCTCACTATTGCGATACCTTCTCTTTTCAGTGAGCCCATTGCGCTGCAGATTGTCCAGGGCACGGGAAGCTATCTGGGCACACAGCTCTTTACGGGCCTCATGTACATCGCGGCCGCTACTTGCATGATTGTGGTCCGGGGGTGGAAGATGGGTGAGATGGACGAGATTGCGCGGGTGCTCAACGAGTCTCCTGAGAATATCGACCGCGTCAAGGTCGAGAATAACGAGGAGTTGATTCGCACGGGTAGAGAAGCGGGAAGAAGAAGAATGTTCACTGATTGCTGCCGACTGGGCAAGGCTTGACTCTTGACTCTTGAGAGACTTGTGTTTGTTTGTCATCCGGGGTTCTGAGGACGTGTACATAATTTAGGTTTGCAAAACGGAGTCCAAATGTACAGAGTTATAATGCAGCCGATTGGGTGGATGCATGCACAAATAGTGATGAAGAACGCAGATACCTAGGTACAGTCTTACAGACGACAGGACAACACTCAGTGAAGCTCTATTAACGAAGAGAGTAGACTAGAGAGAAAAGGAAAGAAGAGCAAAAGGGGTGCGGCAGGCGTTGAGCCCTAGTACCTATGTACTCCGCAGGCTGCACCGAATCTGCAGCAGTCACGTGACATGGCTGAGGGGCGCTGGTGGCAGCGGTCCTCACAGTCGAGATGGCACGCGATATTGACGATACATACGGAGTAATTTTATGATACAATGATACATGAGATGTAGGGCAAAAAAGGAATGGGCGTAGCTCGCCAGCTACTCTGTTGTACCATATACCCCCCAGTGTTCTTCTGTGTTTAGTGGTTCGCCGCGATTGGGCAGAAACAATTCGTTCGCAGCGTGAGCTGACGAAAAAGTCATGGCGGGGTGAGCCGCATATCAGTCATGGCGGGGTTAGCCGCACGTATTCTTCGATTGGTTACATCTGGTTGCATTAGGGAGTCGAACTTGTGACCACAACAAGCCCGATTTAGGGTTTGACCCCCAGGCTATACAACACAACAGAGCAGACTGGCTTACTAGCCGTTCGGTTTGGCAGCAGAGTCCAATATATACAGAGCATCAAGGGAGCCGCCGTCTGGGCCCCACCCATCGTTGATGCACGGTGGCACCATTGCAGAGTCGCGTGTCCAGGACTCCAGAGTCCAACAGTCCAAACGGCATCGTCTCGCGGACGGTCGCGGCGTACTTATTATTATTAGTTATTACTGTGTAGACTGTACCCATCAGAGCTGTTGGAGCCAAAACCGGATCCCGCGCCGCTGTGTGTTCCATTATGCGCCCGTTGTAAATTCGAGCCGCTGAGATGTGGCTCTTGGAGAGCGACGACGCCTTTGACGGTAAGTACGCGGGAGACATCGTCGCAACGCCGAGCTAATGATTTCGTTCAGGCCGGCGCATGTGGCTGCGGCCTGGCAAGACGTATCTGTTTGGACGTACAGCTTCTCAGGGTAGGTCGTGCACAGCGTTCTCATGCTATCTTTCAGACGCAATCATTCAGCTAATCGGCCTTTTCTAGCTGGACAGCTGGCGATATCGCATTCTACCATCTCTCGAAAGCACCTGACCGTCGTTGTTGAGAGTGTTCAAGATGGCCACGCACATGACCTGACGGAACGGTCGAAGCTCATCGTCGAGGACCTGGCCACCAAAATTGGCACAGTGGTCAACGGAACGAAAATAAGGGGCAGCAAATACCTCTCCAATGGCGAGGATCTGGATGTAACCATGGGCAAATGTCCTAGCAAGTTCCGGTGAGGCTTCCCACCCCTCGCATAGCTCTGGATAAAGGACGTACGACGGCCGTGCTGACAAGAACCTGCAGAATTGTATGGTTCCCCGTCGTCTTCACATTTTCGTTTACTCAAAAAGAACTCCAAGCCGATCCCCTCGCGAAGCTCCGGCAACAATTCGAGCAGCTTGATATCAAGCTTTTGACCGATTATGACATACAACATACGACCCATGTGGTGGCACGAAAGCGCAACACGGCGAAAGGCTTACAAGCTCTCATCAATGGAAAGTCCGTTGTGACGGAAACATTTTTGGATGCACTCATGCAAGCTACAGATATTGGTGCGGGCTCAGAACCAAGTGCGCTCGAGCAGGACTTTGAGCGAGCATGGCCGGATGCTCTTCAGCACTTACCGCCTCGAGGTGGCGAACCAGTCCAACATCCGGACTCCATCTACGCCCCGGACACGGGCAGAAAGGACGTCTTCGACGGTTACACATTCATCTTTTACGACAACACCCAGTTCAGCAATCTGATGGCACCAATCACGAACGGCAGTGGAAAGGCCATCATGCGAGCCATTACACCTGAGGAGACGCCCATAGATGACTTTGTGCGCTACGTGAAACAGGAGGCGGGCGAGAAGGGCCTCGGCTCGTTCGAGGATGGAAGCGAAGGGAAAGGTGTTGTTGTCGTCAGGTACATCCCGGCCAAAGGAGAGCACATCAACTGGTATGCGGCTTTCGTCACCCAAGTCTCGCTGCGGTTGGACCACAGACCTATAGAGCAGAACGAGTTCTTGGAGGCCATCTTGATCAAAGATGCGAGCATATTGCGACGCCCATTGGAGGTGGAAACGCCATCAGGCAGCCAAGCAGTAGGCGGTGGCACTGCTGAGGTCTCGTCTACTCATGAACTTCGTGAGCAAGTGCAGCCGACCGAGGAAGACAGGCCACAGAGAAAAGTGAAACGACCTACTAGAGGGCCAGTCAAGCGGCGCTTTGCCGGCTTTGATAATGATTCCGACATGGACGAATCCGACGTGCTCATGCCGGCCGTGTCTGCAACGCGAATACCAGCAGCGATGCGTGGCCAAGACGAAAACGAGGAGGATGGCTTGTTTGTATCACAAGAGCAGGACGCGCCCGGAACACAACCCGAAGCCGACGCACAACGCAATGCCCCTTCGAGAAAAAGGCGCGCTCCTCTAGAAGACGACCTCATGGACGGCATGGCCCCCGCAGCCGCCATGTTCAAGCGGCAGCGCCTAGAGCAAGGCGATCAATTCGCCTCGCCTTCCCCAGAACCTGAGCCACAAGCTACTGCCAAGGCACCGACGAAGCGCCAAAAGGAGAAACTTGACGTCCTGGCCATGGCGAGCCGCCACCGCGAAGAAGCAGAAGCTCGAGCTCGCGCTGAGCGAGACGACTTGGCGAATCTTCCCGAGGATGTCGACCTAGCAGAGATCCGGCGCCTGCACATTGTAGAAGAGCTGGACGTGCGCATAAAGAACAGTGGAGCACGAACACGAGAACAGGACATGCAAGACGGGCGGTGGAACCCTCGATGGAACGGCATTCAGAACTTCAAGAAATTCCGCAGGAGGGGCCAAGAAATGGGTAGAGAACCCGTCAGGACTATCGTGGCGCTGCAGGAAGTCAAGACTAAGGAATATGGGATTGGCGATAATTACTGGCTGGAAGACGAGAACGACGAGGATGAGGATGAGGGAGATGGGGAGCGGAGGAGGCCTCGTAATAGTCTTCAGCAGCGGGGGTGCGATACTTTGCAAGTGTCAGGCTTGTCGTCAGGGAGAGGGGGGGGCTCGTCTCGGAAGAGTGCTGCGCCGCAGATTGTTGCGTCGGTGGAGGATGACGAGGAGCAGGAGCAGGAGCAGGAGGACCATGATGTTGACATGGATGAGGATGAGGAGGAGCCTGCGATTGTGCCTGCTACTTTGCCGCAGAGCGCACGGCTGGGAGGCTCTACGGGGACGAGTCGTGGTACCAGTAGGGTTGCGGCGACGCCCTCGCAGACTATGTCTCCGATGTCGGTCTCTAGACAGACCCGGGGCAGACAGGACAAGAAACGAGGGCCGGAGGAGGAAGCCTCGTTGGGTCCAATGGCGAAGAGGCAGAGGCTAGCTCTGCAGGGCACGGAACTTGAGGACAGTGAGGAGGGGAGTGAGGATGAGTTGAAGTTTAAGTTTGGGAAGCGACGTTAACAACGTGGACGTTGACGCAGGTGTATGGACGTGGGCATGACATGAAAAGTTTTGGCACAGGGTGTTTATAGGCGGATGTGTAAGCTGATGTTATACACGTGGTTACTCTTTGTCTATAATCGGGGTATCTCGTCGTGTCTAGTCAGTTTCGGAAGAATACAAAACAGGTAAATCCCAGCAAAGGAACCATACAGAAGATTTTCAACAAGAATACTAGAACACAAAACAAAACAAGACGCAAGAACGAAAGCCTGGCTTTGTACACAATGTATTGAAACACGCCCCTCCCCCCCCCCCCCCCCCAATTTTTTTTTTTTTTTTCCCCAAAACCACAGCACGCAGTGGCACAATATACCATCTAATCCATCTCATCCATCTCACTCCCCCCTCCTCCCGCTGGCTCATCCACCAAAACGCCCACCAAACACGCCGCCAACATAGTCTCATAGTTTACCCACGGATGAACCTCCCCAAATAACTTGGTCCCATCGCGAGCAGCCCCCCGCATGAGCTCCGGTATCCCCCCCGGATGAAACGCCGCATAGGGCGTAACATTGTACACCCGCCCATTGAGAGCCATCCACGCGTCCTTTCCCCGACGGCCAGTCTGGTTCTTCAGCATGGAGGGCGTAACACGGAGGAGAGATGGTGGAGGGGGCTGTATGCCGCGGAGGTCGGCGTTGGGGCCTGAGATGCGGGCCCAGTCGAGGGGGGAGTGGCCCGGTTCGAGTGTAATTTTTCGGGACGGTTTCGCGGGTTTGGAGGAGAGTGTAGGAGGGGGGGCGAGGGAGGAGGACGAGCGGCTGGGATTGTTGTTGGTGATGCCGCGGGGGGGAAGGGGGCCGCGGGCGCGTTGGGCGGAGTTGGAGGCCGGGAAGGGGGCGAGGGTTGGGGGAGGGCGACGGTTTGGAAGAGGAGGTGGTGGCATCGTGGATGAGAGGCTGGATGTGATCGCTGGTGATTGATCTATCGAGGCTGATAGGGAGAGGGTCGGCACGGTGGGAAAGGATGGCATTGCCGAGGTCTTTGGTGTGGTGGGTGTGGTCGGATCTTGGTCTTCGTCCGGGACATTTTGCACAGCGGACGGAGCTGGCCGAGGCGGAAGGGCTTCTTCTATTTGCAGCGCGTAGATCGGTGGGTTTGCCGAGTTTTTGGAAGAGACGCTGGCAAGCGTGTCGTGTCCCTTGTGCTCCTCTTGCTTTACTTTCTCCTCGTGCTCCTCTATATCATCCTGCTTCTCGTGGTTTCCCTGCTTTTCTTCCTCCTCCCGCTTCCCCCGCTTCTTCTTCTTCGGCCGATCAATGTCTTTTATCGCCACAGCACCAGATACAGACGTCTTTTCCCCGCCGCGACCATCCGAGGCGGCCCGTCTTAGAGGCAACAGGCGCATCGCGAGCCAGGCCGGCGGCCGAACGAGCACGTACACGACGGACGCGACGAGAAAGGACATGGCGAGAAGGCCCATGATGGTACGAATGGGGCGTCACCGCGGCGACGCAAGCGTTTTCTTTCTTCTCTGGCCGATGGAGAAACGTCAATGGCGCAAGATGTGGCCGAGTTGGGGAAGAAGGCAAAACGGCGCAAAGGAGCAAAAAATGCCGTGACGCGAAGCTGTGCCACTGCGCGCCAAGAATAGGCAAAAGTGAAATGCGTGAAAAAGTAGGTCACCTGATGCGTGAAAAAACGTAGATACCGACCAATGGGAAGAGGAGTAGGCAGGAAGGCTCCACACCATACCCTCATATGTGAACTGAAAACTCGAGCATAAAGAGGCAAACACGAAATGTGCGCCTCCGCTACGCGTCGCCGCACGATTTCTTCAGTTTTGCCTAATAAACAACGTTAAAATGGCGCTGGCGGGAGGAGGCCGGGAGAAAAGCTTGTCGTCATTGGTCCTGCGTGATTGGCTGTGGCGATCTATGAGCGCCACATGCATGTGATAGCGTCCGAGTCGTCCCCTCAAGGTAAGGCTGAGAAGGATGTACAATTGTACATACATATTGTGGCTTGCGACGTGGCCTTGCAAGTTGCGAGTAGTTGCGACTTCGAGGCCTCATTACAATTAATAAGCCTTGCTGGCCAAAGCCACCGTGGAGCTTGCAGTTTGCAGCTTGCCGTGCCGTTTAAAAATGTAAGGACATACGGAGTACATACGGAGTACATACTCGTAGCTAGTCTCTACTACATAGAGACGATGCGTAATAAGGTAAGTTGCAACGCAGCAGGCCTTTGTCTGGACTCCCTGTTATCCCTGCACTGTCCCTGCCCCTGTTGCCCCTGAGTGAGCTCAAGGTGCTTGCAGCCTTTTTGGCATGTGGAATGTGGCTGATGGCGCGCGGGCAGCCGATTGTTCAAAAGCCGGCAGGGACCGCACTTCAAAGTTCATGCAGGCTGCAGGCTGCAGCTCGTGCTCTCGGAATGCGGGACGAGGCATACGCCTGCACTTTACCGTTGAATTGTCCCGTCAAATTCCACCGTCGAGATGCGCCCTCTCGGCCTCAAACCCACGGCGATGGCCTGGGGCTCTCAGCGCGAACATCGATCCCTGGACCATCCCTCAGGGCTTTCTTCATCAGGGCCCCATCCAGTGCTGTCTCGTCGACGCAGTGCTGCAGCCATTGGCGTTTCCAGCACCCGCACCGCCCCCTCAACCGCCACATCTCGCATGCCTCCGCTCCAGCAGCATCAGCAGCACCAGCAACACCACAAACAGCTCCACACACAACATCAACTCCACACACAACATCAACTCCACACACAACATCAACTCCACAAACAACACCACAGACCGCCTCACACGCATCTACACCAACTACACCACGAGCAACACAGCAAACACCATGCCCCGTCTGCGAGCGCCCTGAACATGCCCGTAGCAGACAGGCCCCGACAGCCTCAGCTCAGTGCGGCGGCCGCCAAAGCCGTCCACCGCCCGCCCCTGACGCCCAAGATCGCCACCAAGGGGCCGCAAAGTCCTCTGCCTCTCGCCAAACGTCCGCCTTCCTCCACCCCGGTGCTTGTACCAGCCACCGTCTCTGTCACCCGAGAGGACTCTTGTACGACGACGCCGGCAAATGGGCTCGCCATCAACAGTGCTCCTCGCGCGGGCTCGCGACAAATCCGCGTCAACAGCGCTGGTTCCACCCCGAGCGGGAGCCCAAAGCCCGACAAGACAAGCGACGACGCCGACTCCAACCGCACCGGTTTGCCTGCTACATCCAATGACTCAAGCAAATTTTTCTACGCGAGCGAGGTCAAGATGGCTCAGCCCGCGCCGTCGCCTCGGCCGGTTTCCATGCCTCAAAAGCCCGCCAACACAAATACATTCTTGTACGCCAATGGAGCTACCGCAGACGGTGGCCGCAACAGTGGCCCGCCGTCCAGCTCAACATCCATATCCACGACGAACCAGAATCTGGAATCCGCTCCGTCATCGTCCGCCAAGTTCTTCTTTGCCAACGGCGTGCCTGAAACGTTGTCGAGATCGGGGGTTGGAGCCTCTCTTTCTGCGACTGCGCTGCCATCGACTTCGAGACTGGCTCCTACTCGGTCCATAGCAAGCAATCTACATGCCGGGCCTGGGGGTTCCGCGCAAAGACCAACATCTCCCACGAAGCCAGCGGTGGCGGCATCCATGGCCCAGACCCTGAGGAGTAACGCCGCCTCACCGACGTCGCCGAGGCAGACATCCTTGATTCCATCTTCGACTTCGTTGCAGAAGCAGCAGCAGCAGCAGCAGCAGCAGCAACAACAGGATCCCTCGTCATCATCTGCTGCGCCTAGGCGAAAAGTGAGCAGTGACAGCGCACCACGGGTCATGGGCAGGGCGAAACGAACGGGTAGCCCGACTGCGATGGAGCCCTTGACGCTTGGACGATTTGCACTATCGCCCAACATATCGGAACCGACACTGCAGTCTCCCCCAATAAGTCCCGGCTTGTCAAAAACCGGCATGACAATGGCCTCCATCTTACAAGCAGCAGAGGATCTCAAGGAGGATGCGGACTCCAAAGATGGAGATGTGCAGTCTGAGCTTCATAGCCCAACGGTAGCGTCGTCAACGCAATTACAAGACTCCGTGACCGAGCTGGTAGCCAATGCACGACGCGAGCGCAAGGTCCAGGACCTGGAAATAACGAATGCCTCTCTCGAAGCTATCAATCGTACTCTGGAGAGACAGCTGCGGAAACAGACCGCTGAGCTGCGACGATACCGTCGCTTGTCGAGATCGGTTGCCTTGACTGCTTCGTCTAGTCGTGTTACTTCGATGGCGCTTAGTGAGCCGCCTACCGATGTGTCCGACGTGGAGGAGGGGGACGAAACAAAATTTGGAGAGGAAGGAAAAGATGTGGATGAGGACAAGGAGGAGAACGAGGACGAGGACGAGGATGATGAAGATACAGATTCACCGTACGGCTCAGACCATTCTAGTAACGTCAGCATGAGCACAGAGGATATTCTACTCCAAGGAGCCAAATTCGAGGCCCGCCGCCGACGAGATGAAAAACGGTTACAGCTGGACTTGACGAAACACCAGGAACTTCTTGTGGATAGCCAGAAGATGAATCAGAGCCTGAAGCGATGTCTGGATTTCACGGAAGCGCTGATTAAAGAGGGTCAGAAGGCGCTGGAGTATCGGGTGCGGGTCTCGGATATTAAGCTGGGAGGGCGGATTCTAGCCCCTCCGGATGAAGACGAAGAAGATATTTCCTTCATGATTGATGAGAGGTCGAGAGAAGAGGAAGGGAGAGGGGAGGCTGACGAGGGTGACGAGGGTGACGCAGGGGAAGATACGGGGTCGATCGGGATCGATGATGCGGCAGGATTGGGGCCGCCGTGGCTGAAGGGTGGTCAAGATCGAGATAGTGGGATTGAGTTGCCGCCGGAGGGGAGCTAACATCGCCGAGGACTACATACCTACGCGGACTATCCAATGGAGGATGTTGAAGAAAATCAAAGCGGAGCGAATGCGAAAGCTGTCGGAATGATGTGCCGATGAAGAGATTTATACTACGAAACGAGCGGGTAATGCTCACAATCAACAAGCAACCCCCGCCATCACCACTCACTCACTCTATACTCTCCGTATTCATACTCTCCTACTCTCTCCTACTCTCTCCTACTCTCTCCTACTCTCTCCTACTCTTACGTTCTTATACTCTTACTCTCTTACATCCTTACCCTTTCATATGCCTCATACAGTTTCTCTCTCTCTCTCTCTCTCTCTCTCTCTCTCTCTCTCTCTCTCTCTCTCTCTCTCACACACACACACACACTATAATGTCTTTTCTCATTACTTTCGGTTCAACTCATTCAATACCCATTGCAAGCGCTAGGATAACGCAGCCGCAGTGATCACATCTTTTATAAACGGCACCGGTGTTTCCTATGTTTATTTCTTCCCTATGTCTATCCACTGCTTTTTTTTCTTTATTTCTTCTTTTTCTTTATTACTTGTGCTGTCATTCCCTTGTGCTGGTGTATTTAGCGCTCTTGTTATTTGTGTACACAGGATGGTTGATTTTCCTTCCCATCTTTGTTTCCAAATGTACTTACCTAGATACCCTGATAAGTTTAGTGGATCGACAAAGAAGAGCCAGATCAATTCATATGCCTTCTTCCTCCTCCTCCTCTTCTTCTTCTTCTTCTTCTTCTTCTTCCATCCCTTTTTTTTGCCGTTCAAGTCAGAGGCGCGCACGAATGAGTGTTCTTGAAGGATTGAAGGATGCACATGCACATGCTACGTAGTACGGCGTCGTGAAGGTCACATGATAGATAACAACGGACGGGAATTATGGAAGTACGGGAAGAGAAGCATAGGAGAAAGTGTTCAAAAGAATCACGATGTAGTATAGCTGGTCCATGCATTCATCCCAGCATGAGACCCCCGCTGAATTGAAACGAGAGCCCATTCTACAGACATTGCACATTATTCGCCCACCAAAAACGCACTCACCATGTAGCACATAATCGTGACACCAGTACAGTGCATCCAACCTCGCGGCAACACGCGAAATCACTCTCGTGACCTATTAAAAACTCATGACTAGTTAAGTAAATAATAAATATAACTCAATAAATAAAATCTATACGCTGTGTTTCGAGGCTCTTCTACCTCCAATCCGCCCTTTTCTTCCCACTCCACGCCATTCCTCCCAACGCCCACGGGTGACGGAACTAAGGTTCAAGGTTCAAGAAACCCAGCACAAGTTGCCTTTGGTGTCGCGCTGCGCGTTGACACTCGATATGAGACAAGTCCAATGGTCGATCCACGAAAGCCCACGCATTAACACGCCTTTCGTATAATTGCATGAGAAATGTAAGTATGTATGCACCAATCAGCACCATCACCCATGCTAACCCTCTGCGTTACTTGCTGTATCGACATCATGTCTTTGGCACATTAGGCACAGCATTAGCAACCCCCTCCGCATGGCGGTGGTGTTTCTCCTTCTTATCCTTTCGCTTCTTATCCTCGTCCTTGTCCTTCTTCATGGCTGCTTCAGCAACGAGTTGTTCAAAGACGAGGTAATCGCCTTCTTCTTCAGGCGTACGTTGGGCCTAGATTTCAGGGGGGGGGGGAGGTGTTAGTTTCAGCCGTAGGGGTGCGAAGAAAGCGTGTAAGGCTTCTAAAATAGAGTAGAGAGAAGAGGGGGGAGGGGGAAGGTTACCTTGACGAGAATGTCACCAATAAGGACCAGCGCCTGCGCACGCTCCAACCTCTTCTGTAGGGAAATCTTCTTATCATACAACACAGAGTCACACACTTCACGCAAAACGCTCTGAATCTCGAATTTGCTTCCCCGCCACGCCGCTGTGAGGATCTTGCCCGTCACGCGACGCTCGTATTCTACGCGCTTCTCATCAGTCCAGTCATCGCCGCCCTTGGCTTCCATCTTGGCCATGTCTTCGACGGTTTGCTGCGCGTCGAGAGCACTACTGATTGTATTCCAGGTCTCTTTCACGAGGGTGCCCTTGTCCTTGAGACGGCTGAAGAAGCCGCCGATACCGAGGAACTTTTGGCTTCGTAATAGGCCGGATGCTTTGGAGACATAGGTCTGGCCAATCGCGTGGAGGATGTCGAGTCCAAAGGATTCCATCTTGAGGTTTTCGACTTCGAGGCGCATCTTTTCTTGAAAAGCCCTGGTGACGTCGTCGCCTTTGTCTGTTTCGGTCCAGACGCTGACGCGGTCGAGGAGCTTTTGTGTTAGAGTTTCGACTCGTTCTTTGCGGATGCGCGCCCGCTCGGCCTCGTAGGCGGCAAGCTGTTCGCGCTGTTCTTTCGTCAGACCGCTCTTCTTCCTTTCCTTTTCCTTTTGGCCAACCTCCCCTTCCGTGGCGGAGGTGGCATCATCGTGAGCTTTGTCGGCGAGGGCCGGTCGTAGCGGGATCTGTGTGCGCTTGCGGGAGCTGGCGGATGGAGCGGGCGAGGTCGCGCGGGATCGGGGAGGTAGTGCCGGCCCATCTGCAGCAGCAGCAGCGGCGGCGGCGTGAGGAACAGCAGGTGTGGCAGTCTTGTCTTCTTCGATCACGACGGCCGGTGTTGTAGGAGGGACAGATGCCGATGGTGCTCCGGCCGCACTCTCCTCTTCACTCTCCTCCTTCTTCTCGGGTCTCTTGGAGCCAGGTGCCCCAGTTTCCTGATACTCTGCCGCAGCTGCCTCGGCGGCGGCAGCCTCGGCCTCTTCGCTCTCGGTCATGGTTATGTCCATAGTCGCAGTTAGGTCCTTCATGAGGCTGATCTGACCAATCCAATCCGCGAAAGCCTCGCCTCCAAAGATGGATGTGAAGAACTCGGCTGGGTCCGCGAACCCTTCTTGGGGTTTCGCGTGGTCCTTGCCAAACTTGTCATATGCTTTGCGGAGGTCGGTATCGGAGAGGACTTGGTAGGCTTCGCCGATGGTCTGAAACTTTTCGTGGGCGGTGGGATCATTTGGGTTCTTGTCTGTCAAAACACACTTGATTAGCCGCGCGTCAAATCCAGGAGAACCGAAGCGTCGCGTAAAGCGGAAGAAGCGCACCAGGATGGTGGAGAATGGCCATCTTGCGATAGGCCTTTTTGATCTCGAGCTCAGTCGCGGTGGGCTGCACCCCCAGGGCATCGTAGTATGCGGTGTCGACAACCATGGTGGGCGAGCCGTACGGATTACCCAAGGTAGATGGATGGCAATGGAGGTGAGGTCGGGAGTCGCGCGTACGACGGCGTTGGTGGACAGGAAAGAAGAAGCAAAGGGCGACGGCGCGCTGGGAAATGGGATTACGAGGCTTTCGTGAGTCGTGAGTCGTGAGTCGTGAGTCGTGAGGGGCATAGGAGGTAAGATGAGACGAAGACCGGACTTTGTGGACCCCTCGCCCAGTGCTCCGGGAGTACCACGGGTTGCACTTGGATTTAGTCAGGGACTCATCGCTGACAGGGCCAAGTTCCGGGCCCTCAGGGTAAGTATGTAGGTACCTGTACTCGTGGGTGAAACCTTTTGAAAAGGACACCCACTATATCTAATGGGTGTCCTTTTCATTCAAAAGGTTTCACCCACGAGTATGTACGGGAGTACTAAGTCGGCGTTTGGGCAGACTTCAGGGCATCTACAGCCCTTTGGCAAAATAACCTTATATTCACACGCCAAAAGGGGGTTGAGAATGTATTATGAATTTATGTGAGTTTTTTTTACGCCCCCACTGTACAGTGTAGGTACTAGGTACCTAGGTACCTATGTACATACACAATCCGGGACTCCGGTTACAGCGAGCGCCAAGCCGTTGTACATGTGCCCCCGTTCACGGTCCAAGGCCCAACACGTGTCTTGTCCTCTCCAGAAAGAACTGGAATGGATGCTCTGGGGCCTGGGCTGGGCTGGGCGTACTGGGCTATTGTGTCGGAGATTGTGTCGAGTCGTATCAGCTGTGCGGTATTGGCTGTTGCGGAATCCGGGCTGTGGCTGCCCGTGGCTTGCTGGCTCTACAGTCTTTGGATGCCTTCGCTGGCCGTGCGGCGGCGCAGAGTCACAAGCGGGCGTTGGCTGGACTGTCAACTTGACGGCTGACTCTGCGTTGCCAAGGTTAATAAAAAGAACTCCAGCTCCAGCTCCAGCTACTACGAGGTAGTAACTCCAGGTCGCTATTGAATCCGTCTCTCTCCATCTTCATCTGCGTCGTGCGTGTTCTGTGTTCTGTGTTCTGTGTTTCCTGTTGCACACGCCGCCATGTCGAGCGTCCCTTCGATTGTCTCAGTTGCCACGAGCACCGCTTCATCGGTCGCTTCCGCCTCCGCGTCCGCCTCCGCTTCCTCCGCCCCGGTGCATGAGCAGGGGGGCGTTATCGATGGCCTAAACCCGTCCAAATACGACGCCAGCAACCCCATCATCTTGTTCATCATACAGGTAGGCAAGCGTATTGCATTGTATGCATTGTATGCAATGTATGCAATGTGTGTGTGTGTGTGTGTGTGTGTCCGATTCAGTCTCGAGTCTCTTGCTGATGCGTTGTTGCTTTCTTCTCCTCGGAAAGGCTGGCCTCATCATCATAGTATGTCACCTTCTTCACTGGCCGCTTGCCAAGATCCGCCAACCACGCGTCATCGCCGAAGTCGTCGGGGGCATCATTCTTGGTCCGTCGGTTCTCGGACGAATCCCCGGTTTCCAGGCCGCACTCTTCCCTGAAGCCTCGATTCCTAACCTCAACAACGTCGCCAATCTCGGTCTGGTCCTGTACTTGTTCCTCATCGGTCTCGAGACGGATGTTCGCTTCCTCGTTAGTAACTGGCGCATTGCTACTTCGGTCGCTGTTGCTGGACTGGCGCTTCCTTTTGGCATAGGCTGTGCTTTGGCTTATGGGGTTTACAATGCATTTCATAACGAGCCGGGTCTGAAGCCCATTGCCTTTAGCATCTACATGCTCTTTATTGGTATTGCAGTTGCCATTACAGTGAGTTAGAAAGCTTGTCCGACGTTCCAAGGCAAAAACGTTGCAGCTACTTCTCATGAACTGACCTGTTGATAGGCCTTCCCAGTCTTGTGCCGTATTCTCACAGAGCTGAAGTTGCTTGATACCAGCGTCGGTGTGGTCACTTTATCGGCTGGTGTCGCAAACGATGTAGTCGGTAAGCTTGCTTCTCCGCGTGACATGCTTTGCCGCATAGCTTTGTGTTGCCAGGCTAACATGAACAATGGTAAAGGTTGGATTCTGTTAGCTCTCTGCGTGGCTCTCGTCAACGCAGGCTCTGGCCTCAACGCGCTCTGGATTCTGCTCGCCTCGTTTGGCTTCGTCCTTGCCTTGCTCTTTGCCGTACAGCCTGCACTGGGCTGGATCCTGCGTCGAAACGGGAGCATTGAGAATGGTCCGTCGCAGAGCGTCATCTCCTTCATCCTTCTCATTGCCCTCGCTGCCGCGTTCTTCACTGGCATCATCGGAATCCACCCCATCTTTGGTTCCTTCATGGCCGGTCTCATCATCCCCCGCGAGGAGCGATTCAACATCAACGTTACCGAGAAACTAGAGGACTTGATAGGCGCGCTGTTCCTGCCACTCTACTTTACGCTGTCTGGTTTGAAGACCAATCTAGGGCTGCTGGACACTGGCGCCGCTTGGGGATACGTCTTTGCCGTTACCTTCGCCGCCTTCTTCTCCAAGACGGTTGGTGCCTCCATGGCTGCGCGGTTCAGCGGAATGGTCTGGCGAGAATCACTCACCATTGGTGTGCTCATGAGCTGTAAAGGTCTTGTAGAGCTCATCGTTTTGGTAAGATGAAGCCTCACACGCTATAGCATATATCCAGTGCCGTCACAAGCAAAGACTAACACTATATCGACCACAGAACATAGGTTTGCAAGCCAACATACTAAGCACCCGCACATTCACCATCTTCGTCGTCATGGCCCTTTTGACCACCTTTGCGACCACGCCCATTGTTTCGGTTCTGTACCCGCCATGGTATCAAAAGAAGATTGCAGCCTGGAAACGCGGCGAGATCGACTGGGAAACTGGAGCCCTGATGTCCCCTTCATCCAGCTCCAGCGATTCAAAAGGACCCCCCGAAGCCTTGGAGAGAGTGAACCGCTTGCTGGTCTACCTTAGACTCGACAACATGGCCTCTCTCCTCCATTTACTCTGCATGTTCGGCGATCCATGTTCATCGCAATCGTCAATCACAGCAGCGACGGACGACCCATCCGATAAGACCGCTGGCGTCTCCATCACAACGCAGTCCCGCCACAAAGCAGTCTGGGCTCACGGAATCCGCTTACTGCAACTCACCGACCGCGACTCTTCCGTCATGACTGTCGCGCAAGTCGACGACTACACCCGCCACGACCCCGTTGTCAAAACCTTCCGAACAGTCGGCCAGCTCCACAACCTCGCCGCATCTGGCGAAGTAGCCATCATGCCCGAGAGCCGCTACGCCGAAGCCCTCGCCATGAAATTCTCCGCCATGTCCTCCGATCTCTTGCTTCTCCCGTGGACCGAAACCGGCTCCATAGGCGATGACGCTCTCATTCAATCTTCCTCCACTACAACCACCTCTACCACCGTCGACGACAAAATCGGCTCCTCCTACGGCACGTTTGTCAAATCTGTCCTCGACTCGCCGGATATGAACGTCGCGGTCTTCTTCTCCCGCACAGGATCCCCCTCATCAGACAGCAGCAAAGGCAAGGCCAATGAACGCGCTGCTAATCTCATGACCGCCTATTCCTTTGGTGGCTCCGTCAAGGAAGATATCCCTATCGCGCCGTTACCTAATAGACCCTACCATATCTTCTTGGTATATTTCGGGGACAATGACGATGATAAGCTGGCACTGCGTCTTGTTTTGCAGCTTTGCGAGAAGTGTAAGGCTACTGCTACGATTCTGCGTGCGCGACGAGCGTCTGTTCCGCGGGACACGGCTTCATCTTCTTCTGCTGCTGCTGCTGCTGCTGCTGCTTCTGATGAGAATGAGAATGAGAACGAGAATGAGACTGTGGATGTGTTTGATCGTACTTTTGCGCAATTGTCCGAGAATATGGCACGACGTGTCAAGTTTGAAACTGCCGCTGGGGTGTCTACCATGGAGGACTTGCTACATCATGCTTTATCGGAAACAAACTCTGATGCTGCAGAGAATATGCAAGGACCCAAGTTGGTGGTTGTGGGAAGGAGAGATGGCGGAGCGGTTCTGGATGAGGGGAAGGGGGTGTTGAAGGCGAGAGAGGAGTTGCAAGTTTGTTTGGGGAGTTTGGCGGGAAGTTTTGTGGCGGGTGGTGTGAGGGCGGATGTGTTGGTTGTGCAGGCTAAGCGTGTTCATTGATGAGCTCAGAATCATGATGAAATCTCGAGTTGTGATGACGATGATGAAGATGATGATCATGATCATGATCATGAAGTTCTTGAATCTTGAGCGGGGTTTGGCGGCTGACCACGCCCGCAAGGCGGTTGGCATCTTTTGGGATTTTTTGTTTGCAGTTATTGATCTTGTCCATGAACGTACATGTTGTTAACGTCTTTTATTGAGTGCGCAAAACCACCGCGAAGTGGCTCGCCAACCAAATCCAGGAGCGTAACGAAGAGCCCGAAAGAGAGGCTACTGCCACTCACTAATGGCGATTGTTAAATAGACGATCTATTGCTTCACGGCACTTTCGCAGACGACGAGCCCAACGTAGCTCCATTGTCAGCGGATTCCGGACGTTGTTCTTGACGGTCGTGACTCGTGAGCGTGGTGAGTTCAGCCATCAAGATCTCACCGGGCCCATTGGGGGACGGCCTTCTGGTCGAGTACCGTCTACCATCTGGCCCATAGACGGACCCTACGGAGGTATAAGAGCAAAAGTCCAATAATCTCTACAGAGCTCAGAGCTGTAAAATAAGGCACAGATCTCACGGACGTGGAACGGAGAAGACGGATTTGTTGAACTTGGACCGAGAAATTATGTATGTACCTAGGTAGGTACCTCTCCTAGGTACCTACCTAATGTGACCGAGAGATTTCACCAATCCAGTTCAACGGCACTGCGATAAATCTCAAACAGGAAGGCCAACAGAATCACTGCAAAGTTTTACCTAATCAATACTTTTTCCATCTTGAACTGCGTAATTTCGTGGTGGTTTCGCTTTTCGACTTCACAAGGTCTGGTGTCATGTACCTTGTAATAAGTGACATGTTATCAATGTTGACTTGAAGATGTGTTCACCGGTACTTTTTACATTACGTATGTATGTAGGTATCATATGTACCTATCTATGCACGGAGTAGGTATGTACGGAGTACATATGTACTGCCATCTTCAACTATGGCGTCATAGCCAATCCTTCAACGGACTACAGTGGCCCCGCACAAATAACACAAAACTTCCTCCACTTTTCGACGCGACGCGTCAATTTACCTTCATTCACAAACCAACCCATCATCGTTGAGCAGCCATGGAGACG
>SRQH01000150.1:0-48299 GCA_018360345.1 Claviceps sp. LM84 group G4 | reverse complement strand
CCCCCCCAATAAGTCACTTGTCCATCGTGTTTGAGAGACATGTGTTCGAGAAAAGACGAGGGGTTTATGAAAGCAAGCTGGACGGCATTGCGTGCTCCCTAGGCGCTTCATAACTTGCAGATTGTGGGACAACGGGCAAGAGAACAACAGCAGCAGAAGAAAGATTAAAAGGTAAAAGGAACAAGACTCAAGTTCCGAACAACATGGGTATGGGTATGGGTATCGGCATGATGGCATCGTCAGAAATCGAAATCACCCGTCCTCTGACATGTGTTCCCCGATCAAATTCTGCAATGGTGCCCGAAAGACTCGGAAACGATGACCTTGAATTGAACAGAGTGACCTTCGAGAGGTTGATGTTGAATAGGATAGGATGATCTTGTACTCGAATCATCTATACACACACCCTTTGCCGCTCTAAGTACAAAAGCATTCGTCTTCCATGCAATCTGCTCGACTTCCCTTTCGCTCATCATCCAATTCATTCAAAACCGTCTGCAAAAATCTCATTTCTACAAGCCCGTCAAATAATATCAAGGCTTTGAATACAAACGCAGACGCTGAGATTATCATTGCTTGTTTCCGCTGCTCCTCACCACTCACTTTTACGAGACCAAACGCGTCGTTTCAAGACGAAAACTCCGAGCACCACGTCAAATGAATTCGCTGCAACAACGCAATATTCCGCTCCACAGTAAGGCATGCATGACGCACAAATCTGATCAGCAAGCTAACAAGAAACGGCTAGTTCTTAACAATGTGAAACACGATGCTCGTTGGCCGAGTCTCACGGCCTGGACACGGGAACCCTCCGACTCCGCCGAGACGAGATGCCACTTGAACCTTCTCCCCCCGGAGCTCAAGCTGCTAATCATGTCTCACCTCAACGCATCGGGGCTTTCTCGCCTGGGCCAGACTTCTCAATTCTGGTATTACTTTGTTATTCCGAAACTTTACACCTGGGACGCCAGTGTGGGTAATTCATCCGCGATCCAATGGGCGGCATCCAATGCCGTCGACGAGATATCAACCATACCCGCGTTCCGCACGTTGAACATCTCTCAAATGTATGGGGGCCAGGTCAACGAGATCCAGCAGGGTTTTCCACGAGAGGTTGAGGGCGTGAATTTTTTTGAAACGTCGACCGCCCTCCATCTAGCTGTCGTCAGGAGGAATTGGCGCATCACGAACCGACTATTGGAAATGGGAGCACGCCTCGACATCCCTTGCTCAGGCAAACGCTGGTTCTGTCTCACGACGGATTCAGATATTTATGAACCGTGGGCAAGACTCAATCTCTTCTGCGTCCTCTTCGCGGGAGAATCCGCATTAGGGCCATGGTTTCCTCTTTTCCTGGCTTTTTTCCAGAATGACCTCACTATGGCAAAGGCTCTTATCACCCAAGGAGCGAGCCGTGATGCCATGATAATCAAGTCTCAAGATGGCACCCCGAGTCGCATCTCAATTCTTCACTTGGCTGCTGCTGACATTACCGTGAACTTGGACAAGTGGCGGTTTATATTTGAGGCATTCCCTCAGCACATCGATGAGGTCTGGACCGAAACGAACATCACGCCACTCCAAGCCGCCCTGAAAAGCGGCTGCGTTCAAGGCATGAAACTTTTGGTGCAGAATGGTGCAAACATGGAGGCAACTCACGGTTCCTCCGCGCGGACACCTCTAGTGGAGCACGTTGATAGACTCCGATTCATTGATCCGCACAGTACAAGGCTTCAGAGGCAGTTGAGGTGTCTTTGGGATTTCGTGGACTTGGGAGCCAACGTCAATCCAGACGGGGACTCTGTATTGGTCCCTGCCATTCTGTACTTTAGGACAAGCCCCGATAACTACCGGAACGCGAAGCACGTGATCGACTTCCTCCTGGAGCATGGCGCGGATCCCAACAATATAAGCTTCGATGGATCACACAAAACAGGTGTGTATGTTTCAAACGTGATACACGAACTAGTCGCGGCGATTGTGTTCTTGAAAGCAGATGCCACTGCAATGGAGATACTCAGGACGGTACTGAGCGATTTGTTTGACAGAGGACTGGATGTCACAACACCGGAACCGTGGTTGTCTTCGCCCTTGGCCACCGCCATGGGCGATCCAGATGTACAGCCAGAATGGCTCATTACCATGCTGTCCGAGCATGGAGCGACGGTGCACGATCACGAGGCGAACGCGGTCTTCCTTCGCTGGTGTAATACCTCGAGACTCTGGAACGAAATCGACGTCTCGGGACTCGCGGGGAAAATCTCGCCTTCAACAGTAGAATCATGCTACAGAGCGGCATTCTCATGCGATACATCCACTCTCTGCGATAGGCTCGTACGCATGCCCTTGGCTGCACCGTCGGACCACGGCCGAATGGCCCGATCAGTCTTCCTATCCGAAAAGAAATGGGCCTGGAGGGCAATGGTCAGACTGGAAGTTCAAGGCGACTCCATTACATGGGACCTCAGCAGCGGACAGAACATGTTGCACCTCACGGTCCGGTTCTTCGACGCTGTACTGGACTACTCGGCCGCGGAAGCAATCGATGATATTTCGAAATTGATCGGACGGGGCGTGGATGTATCCTCGCCGAACATTGATGGACACACTCCACTGGAACTGTTCCGAAGCTTTGCTATCGACAAGACGGGCGCTTCGGACGTATTGGAGTTCTTGGAGAGCGAGGTGGAAAGGGAAAGTGTCCTGCAGGCCCAGCAGCAACTCGAGGACTTAGAAGTTCGTGACTAGGTGAGTTGTTAGCTGGCATACGCGAAAAGTACGAGACATTCTGAGTTCATGGCTAGCGACCAGACTTTGTATTTCTACTTCATCATCAGAAACGAGAACATCATCGTAAGGCAGCGCCATTTTTGAAATGGACTTGGTTTCGGACTGGAAATATGCTGTTTGGCGTATCTCGCCTTCGTTTTAGGCTTAGAATAGTTCTCTGAAGTAGTTGGATATACATAACTAGCTGAGTGTTTTTGCTCAATGCTTGCTCTTTCCTTTCGCTCCGTGCGTGGGTTTGGGTCCAGTAACCACTGACGACAACTGGACAAACAAGTGTTTCTTCAATTAAGAAGTCCATGTGCAATTCAGAAGACATTCATCAAAGGCGCACATAAATGCCAACTCATCTATACCCCTTATTCAACCGAAAATGATGAGTGACTTCCAATGTCGCAGTAAGGGCTCAGCTTGCCGCCCATCACACCAGGCGCAGGCCCGTCAGTCACGATCCCACGGATGCTGCCCAGGAGGTACCTACCTCCTACCTACCTAGGTATGTACATATGTACCTACCTAGTTGCAATCATGTATAGGTGGGAACTTCAGTGATTGTCATCTCTCGCGACGCTGGGAAATTTGAGCGTTCATCACGTTCGCCAGACTTCCATTCGCTGTCTAGATTGAAATCTCCAGCGCCCCCATGGGCGTCGCGTTTGACGGCGTTGGGTGAAGGTCAGATTCGCTTGGCGCTTGGCGTTACCGTTTTACATATGTATCTTATTCTTGTGTGTGTATAAGCCGCACTCTGGCGTCCGAATTAGACCATGTCGCTCTTTTTGAATCTAACGACTCTCATTCTATAACGTCGAAACGGTGTCCCGAGTCCCGACCCGCTGAAGACGGGTGGTTGGTGACTTGTAAGTTGTAGTAGACTTGCCACTTGGTGTCTTGCCGGGTTCATAGCGCATGCACTTGGGCGTGCTCATCAACACGATCCTGGTGTACGACTACGGAGTATGTATTAGTAATGAACAAGGACGTCCCAGCCACCGGGTTCATGCGCGCTCGGTGGTGATGAAGGCGTCGCTGACACGCGAACTTCGATCAACTGCTGATTCCGGCCCAGATTGTCGATCGGCTCGTGAAGTGCCTAAAAACGTTGCTTGTCTTCAGCCTTCATCAAAGTTCAATGCTTGTTCACTGTTCACTGTTCAAACTTCAGGCCCCGAACGAAGTGGGGGCTGTTGAGGTGGAGTGGAGTGGAGCCCCTCCATTGTCTCGAGGACTCGAGGGTACTTGTAGCGCTGCGCCGGCGAGCTGGAGGGAGTTGTACTTGCGCCGTCTCACACACACTCTCTCTTTTTCTTACTTTCCTTTTTGATCTCTTTTATATCTCTTTATCTGGTAGTTTTTTTTTTACAAGTGCCGATTTCTAGAGGCTAGGACGCTCCTGGCTGGCGTGCATATGCATGTATGTATGTATGTCGGTACATAGAACCCTGGCAACGTGTCGAGAGGCTAGAACAGGTGGCGTAATGCAGACGGCGCGATTGGCGGAGGATTCCAGTGGCATCCTACGTCGGGCTTCGAGCGGCAACCCAACTGAACAGTGAACACACAAGAATGACAATGTCAGGCGGACGAACCCATCGCACGTGCAGCTTCTCTGCGGTGGAATGGCTGGAAGCCTGGAACAACGCATCCCGCAATCATGTAGGTATGTATGTACAAACTCCGTGAGTCCATACCTGTACGGAGCACATAGGTACATACCTACCTAGTTACATTAGGTACCTTAGGTACCTACGGAGTAGGTACTCACTCCGTAGAATCAAACTGCCATTGTGGGGCTCAACCGTCAACGTCATCACCCACCCGACCTACAGCGTCAGCCACTATACCGCCCTCGCGACCCGATCAGCTCTCGCTCCTACTACGCACTGCCCGCTCTGGAGACTGGCTCTGAGTCCTGAGTCCTGAGTCCTGACTAGTCCGCTTTGTCTCGACTCCTTTAAACACCAACGATCCCTCCTTCACCCACTCTACCAACCGCTCACTCGTCCCGTCCCGTTCCGTCTCGTCTCGTCTCGTCTCTCTCGTCTCTCTCGTCTTGCACCACCTCCAGCGTTTGTATTCCCCCGCGCGACCGGTCCGCACGATCGTCACAGACATACCATCACCCGTGTCACCCGTCGCTGCGTCACACACCGCCGCAATAATGGGAAGCGAACGCTGGGACCGCGATCGCGTGTACGAGCGAGACCGCTTCGAAGACGACAGAAACTATCCGAGAGGTGGTCGCGTACGGGAACACTCGGAAGAACGATTTGATCGCCGCCGCTTCCACGACGACGACCTGGTACGCGACCGACGCCATTACGAGGATGAACCACGATATGAGCCGAGACGGGCGCCTGTCCGGCAGCCCGAGGTCGACCGTCGAGTCGTCCTGGAAAAAGAGAGAGAGCGAGAGCATTACCACGATTCCTCCCCTCGTCGCCCAGCATTCGTGCGCCGACAGTCATCGCTAGATACCTATGATCGTCGCCCCCTTCGCCCTGTCTTTGATCAACGTGAAGAGTATCCGCCTCCAGCACGACGCGAGGATGTTTACCGAGATGGCTATCGTGCTCCACCCTATACACCTATCCCGCTGCCCAAGGCTCGCGGCTTGCCCCCTCCTGGACGCCGCGAGGATCGCCTCTACGACGACTACCGCCCATCGGACCTGGACTATTATCCCGAAGACGACTTCAAACATATGCCTGAAAGAGTGCGAGAACGAGAAATCATCAGAGAGCGCGACAGGCGCGATAGAAGCCGGGATTCTCGAGCCACCAAAGCCCACACACATCACAGCAGCTCCCGCTCTTCGTCCACCAGCCGGTCCAGCAGCAGTGCAGGCACGACTGTTCGCAGCGAGTACCCGAAAAAGGGAAAGACCAAGATTCCTGCGCGGTTGGTCTCAAAACGAGCCCTGATTGACCTCGGTTATCCCTATATTGAAGAGGTAAGCTAGAAACTAGATGTCGAATCAAATGAGACAGGCTACTCATACTTGCTCCCCTTTTTGTAGGGAAGCACCATCGTGGTCCAAAAAGCACTGGGCCAAGACAACATCGATGAGCTGCTCAAACTTAGTGAAGAATACATAAGAGGTGAGTCCATGACATGGCATTTTGCATGGTGGCAGAGATGAGGAAAAGCCGGCTAACTCTCTACCAGCTGACCAAGAAGTGGCCAATGCTCGCTCATCAGCTGGCAATCTGGTCGAGGAGCGGATAGAAGAGAGACGAACAGAAATCTTCCAAGCGCCAGCCCGTCCACCGCCCCCTGCTACGGCTGTTCCACCACCACCTCCCACCGTGATTGTTGCTCCCGCTGCCGCCCCGGCGCCCGTCTATGTGGACACGGCTCGTCCCGGTGAAACAGTCGAATTTGTCGACAGGACCGTCATCCGCGACGTATCCCCCTCTCGATCATCTAGCAGCTGGGACTCGAGTCACTACTCCCGCCGGCGCCACCACCAACATCACTACGACGAAGGAGCCCTTGTTCTAGCCCCACGGCCTCGATCACGGTCCCGCAGCCGCCGCGACATCCGGTCTGAGATCAAAGCCCTACAGCGTGAACTGGTTCATCGCCCCAAGGGAGAGGTGGAGCGAGAAGTCGTACGCACGGAGAGATTGCCCAACGGGGAACTCATCATCTATGAAGAGGAGGTGGAGCGAACGGTTGCTCGGCCAAAGCCTCCCAGGATCGAGAAGGACAAGAAAGGTAGGATGTCCATCAGCATCCCGAAGTACCGATGAAGATAAGGCGCGCACGGTACTGTTTATACATCTGTTGAGGGCAGCTTTTGCGTCGCTTGTCGGCTGTGCTGCGAGGGAGCCGATGGCTGACAAGGTGAGCGAATAGGACCGCCGCCAGGCCTTTTGCGAGCGATGCTCGGTACCCTTACGTGAGGAGTCAACTGTTATGGCCAGGACGGGCCAAGACAGGCCAGGAAGAGCGGAGGCTATGCGGTGCAGGTGCCTCATGGGAGTTTCTGTCACTTCGTTTGAGAGGCGGCTGGTAAAAAGGGAGCCATGGGGTGTGGTAATTTGTAGATGTCGTCCCGAAGACTGAAGGGGAGTTGTTTGGGGCGGGATGGCATACCCGAACAATTATGTGTGGCTGGCCTGTTTTGGACACAAGGCAGTGAAATTGGTGTTATGATTGGTGGGAATTTCCGTGACAAGAGTTGGAAGAATGGATGGTTTACGACTTACGGCCTGTATTTGGTTGGAATTATATATATATATGTTACGCGGATGTACATGGGATGATAAATAACGTTGTTGTAACATTTCATGTCGTTTAGAATGTACATACCTACTACATGTCTGGATCTATCGCATGAATGGCATTCATATATACCTAGATAGGTACCTAACGAAGTCACAGTTGTATTCGGCCACTTGGCACAGAGACACCATGCGGTCAAGAACGGGCGTGAATGTATACTCACATGCCTTGAATTGTGCCCAGTATTCGCTACATATTCAACACGTACAGAACACACCTCGCGAGAACCATCCGTGAGATGTTCCGCCTCTCCCATCTACTACTTGACCCCTACCCTTCATTCCAACCTACCTGGTAGTAACATTTCCTCCGTTCAAAACACCGCCAACTTGACACAACCCAGCAAAAGCATCAAATTTGCACATTCAACAAAGTTCCCTGCCCTCTCACTGCGCAACTGTCTTCGTCTTCGTCTGTCCCCCCGCCACAACCGGTCTATTCCCCCCCGCGTACTTCAAATACACCAACACAAGCACACCCCCCACAGCCAACGCCACAATATTGCCTACATTTTTTTTTTTTTTGAAATTAGTATTATGTACATCTTCTTCAAGATCCATTGTGTTTGTTTGCTGGGTTTGAGTTCTTATCGAGAAGAAGAACCTACTGGCGATGAATTTGCCCGCTCCGCCTGTAACCCGCACCACCTGCGTGAGTAGCCCCCGCACCAGATGCACAAGTCCGGAGAGACAGCTCTGCAGCGCGTGGAGGATATTCTGCGCGAGGGCTAGGATGGTGGCGAGGATGGAGGAGAGGAGGTTGTGGAGGGAGGTGAAGATGCCGGAGAGGGCGGAGGAGAGGGACATGGTGTGAGATGATTCTTTTTTTTCTTCCTTTATTTTTTTCGCGTTGTAGATTCTCGGTGTGTGTCTGTCGTATGTCTGTCGTGTAGGTGTGTGTGTGTGTGTGTTGTTGTTGTGAAGAATGGTCAAGGTTATTGTTTTGGGTTGCAGTTCTTCTTTAAAATGAGCTTTTTCTAACAAATTGGTACATGCCTAAAATCGTATGCCCTGTTTGTTAAATAGGTAATACAAGGCGCGATGGCACGTGGGAGAGTGTCACCATGACGTCGTTGAGCTTTGTCCATGTTCCAAGTTTCGCAACGCCTCGACCGGCCGGCAGTGGAAGGGGCGCAGCGGATGCCATCATCTCTGGCAGCACTGAGAAATGAGAATTCAAGCTTGTCGGTATTTTGGTATGTACTACCTACATACGTAGTTTTAGCCTTGAGGTTTTGCAAGCACAGACTCTATTGTACATTTGGAGCTACCTAGGTATGCATGATACTTGGATCTTTGTAAGTCAACAAGGATTATAAGCGTACTCATTTGAGTCATAGTAACTTGAAAAAAAACAAACAAGGTACAGAGAGAAAGAACGAATTCATGCCTCCGTCTCGCCTTCTTTTCTAGTCTACATCTTCCTGGGCCGCCGGCACAACATACGGGCCTGCGTCTCCCAAAGTCCCCACGACATATCTGTTGTGTTGTCAGGCCAGCCTTTTCGCAAGAACAGCGTCTAAGAAAAGCAATTCGGGAGAGGAAAAGCATTGCAAACTAACTTTGTGTGGCTGCCCCGTGCAGCTAACTGGCCCTTGCTATTGGTAAACGTTACCGTCGTATAGGCCAGTGTTTTGCCAACTACACCGTACGAACCATTAGCTTAATAAAAAGAATTCTAGAAGGAAAAAGTTGATCGAAGCAAAACGTAAGAAAGAAAAATGAAGACACATCAAAAGAAGGACATCACGCACTCTTATCACACGTGGCCGTCCCTTTGAGCAGGTCTCCTGGATTCCCCCCGGGGGCAAGATACGTTACTGCGAGTTCACACGTCAGTGTCGGAACTACAAGACGTATACTCACGCGAAGCGCAAAGTATATGCGCCTGACAAACTTGAATCCATAAGCCAAAGTATATACCATTCAGATCCGTCGATACCCCCGTCGCGAACCGGCCCGTCGAAGCCACGGCCAGAGAACCCGCTAGGTCGACGAGACTGGCCAGAGTGCCGCCATGGATTGTGTTTAGACGGTTCTGCGAAGAAGTTGTTAGACTTCCCACCGGCATGTCGGCTCGTTTTCTTTTTTGTCTGTGCAGTTTCTTTCTCTTTCTCTTTTTCGTTTCTGCGTTGTTAAGATATAAAGACGCGAGGAGGCAAGACCTCTTTCTTGAGGCTTGCCATTCAAGGCGCACAACGTACTGTGTGATCTTTGTGTATGTCTAACTCAAAGTTGACCCGGCCGGCCTCCGCGCTCATGATCCTAAACTACGACGCGAGGGCCATGTTAAATCCACTAGTATTTTGTATGCCCATGACCAGTGGGGATGACTTTCGTGGCCTTTAGGGAAGAAAGAAGAGTGCATACGTTATTTGAACCGAGCAATCTGTATGTTGGCTTTCGTTACTTATTCGTTCATTTCATTTGTGTTGTACAGTGTTTCTGCCCGAATGGAGTGAGCTCCGTAAACTAGGTACATCTCTTGCTGTCCATACGATGAAAGTGACTAGAGACCATCGATAAGGCAGCGCATCTAGATGAACCTTGACATAGAACGCGGTCTACAAGGTTTTCTATTTCATTCCCTTTCACGAATGAGTCAGAGATCGGGACTCTGTTGTATTTGGGAAACACTCCAAAGCTGTTAGATCTGATCTGCGAGACCTCTTTAAAAGGACAGGGCATTACCATTAGGTTCAAGATACACGCACCAGTATTTCTGAAGTGATCTCACACATCGGATCTAGCTCTGGGTGTTTTCCTCAAGCACCGCAAGGTCCTCCTCTCAAAAGTCTTTGTAGAAGTAATAAGAGTCATAGTTAGACCTTGTAGACCGTCTTGGATGTAAGCTTCTATGCAAGGTCTCATCAGACATGCCACCTTATCAGTGACCTCTGGTGTCCCAACAGTGAGCAACGAACCTCGGCTCCAGACCTGACTGGGCCATGAAGGACTTCAACACCTGGGACAGCATTAGCAACGCAGGGCTGGAGGTTAAATCTAGAGCCTGGCTGGTAAGTCACGAACGGCTTTTGTAAAGGCTGTTGGGGGTAATCTCTTGGCCATCGTTGTATGTATTCGAGGGCGAAAACGAGCCTTGATGTGAGGTCACGAATGGGTTGAAGTCTTGAAGATGCAAGGTGTCTGGCCCCTGGGTCATCGGTGACCGAGGCAAGTTGCAGACAATTCGCCCCACTCCCCCAACCTTACCTACGGAGTACCTGTAAGTACCTACCTAGGTAGGTACCTAGGTAAGTACCTATCATGTACATACATACATATGTACCTGGGGCACAATCTCATCTAGGTAGGTACTCCGTAAGTAGGTACCTGGGCTACTTACCTTGGGTACATATGTAGGTACTCGGTCCGGGTATATACGGAGTAGGTACATAGGTAGGTACCTTTGTCCCCTCGTTCGCATGCCCCGACTCCCGCGGCGTCCCGCCTGCCTTCTCCGCTCAGATCCCGATTCATCCTGTCAATCCTCCACCGTTTTCTCGCCAAATTTTGCCCTTGAAACTGGCGCTGAATAGGCGTATGCTGCAGCTCGAACTGATTGAAAGCCACTAGTCCTAGCGGCTGCTGCTACCAGTGGCCATGATGTGATAAGCAGTGTAGGTAGCTGAGGAAAAAAAAGAGTGAAGGAATGTCACCTGTGACCTGTTCCGGGCTTCACTCCATGAGCTCAGACCAAAAGCAATGCTTTCGCGTTGCCTGTCAGGGTTGAAGAAGTCCCAACGGAGTGAGGTACCTTACTAGGAGGCACATATGTAGGTATGTGAACAAGGCTGCAAGGTAGTTGATGTACACAGCACCCGAAAACTGCCTAAATGTTTCTTTGTTCTACAATTCGGAGTATACTCCGTACTCCGTAGAACTGTAGATGCCTGTCTTGCATCGGAAGGACCGGCGTAGGTACTGGGGTGCCCGATACGATGCCGGACGGGACTTCATAAACGTATAAACTTATAAAGGTACATACATCCTCCCTACGGTGATGAAAGCTGAACAAGTTCGGGACCACAGGTATCCTCACTATTCTCATCTTCTCAACATCTCCTTCAATCTAGATACCTCAAGGTCCTTCAGAAAGAAACTCTGTCTAATTGTTGACGGCTGGATATACACAATATGAAGTTCAGCACAGTTCTCGGCACCTTCGCTCTCTCTGCCCTCGAGGCAAACCGTGCCTGCGCTAGCCCACTCGAACCCGTCACTCCAGCAGCTCAGTCGTTGGAAGAGAGAGCCCCTGAGTACTGCTGTATGCAGATGTGAGTTGTTTTCCCGCTCCCTGTGTACATACACTCGTGACAGAAACGGTGTTCGATGTTTTGGCCCGCGCTAAGAAACGACGAAACAGATCTTCTGTCAAAGGCATCGAGAACAAGTTTGTTCCTTACACCGACGGAGTGGTATTAGCCGCCGAATACGGCACTTGTCAAGTACAAATCTATCAAAGGAACATGCCGCCGAGCCAAGGCGGCTGTGCCAACTGGTACATCTCAACGTATGCTTGTTTCGACACTATGAACATCAAGGTCACGCCCCAGCCTGCGAGCGTTTGTCAGAAGAAAGAATGAAGGGGGACTGTATAGTCATGCGATGCTATGCTGAATGAAGTGAGTATATGGATCATGTAGGAGGTATGATGGATTGATAGGATCATGGGAAGGTGCGCTTGAAACTTCGGAAGGGCGCCATTGCAAATGCAGACTGGCAGTTGCCAATCGCAATCATGATTGCACAGGAGAGAGGCTATGCTTGAAAAAGTGTCAATGTGCCATCACTCCGGCTGGAAGCCAGACCTTAAGTATGCGAACCACTGAGCAAATATCAAGCGGCTAGCCGGCTACTCAAGTACCCCCATCGAGAAAGATGTGCCTTGAGAAACGCCGCGAATGTCGATGAGGCGAGCCCATGAAGCTTTCTGAATGTTATCTCGCAACCATACGGAGGATATCGCCGCATTATTATTTTAAGGGTTGAACGGTGAACCGGATCATCATTCACTGGCACACCGACCGAGGCGTTGGATGTCAAATCAAAAATGATGAAGAGCAACTTGCAAGTGGGCGGGACTATGTTCACTTAGGTGACAGGAACAAGACCCGTCAGTCTTCAGATGCGTGAATAGATGTTTGCACAGCCATGCACATGAGTGTATATACAGAGCACCAAGAGTATAAGACATGATATCATCATATCATGATCCGACCTCTTCAAGAAGATATAAGTCAAGATACGCCGTGGCGTGTGTACTTCCTAGACGAATTCAGAAACTCAGATCAATGTATATTTGAGCATAGCCTGCACACTAAAGTATCATATATCTATGGTGTGAATGCGCTCATGTACGTAATCAACCTGTAAAAGACATGAAATGACAGCATAGTGGCGGCGCGAATCGCGCAAGTTGCAGCTATGAATATAAATAAGACAGGAAGCCTAAGCGATAAGCGGAAATCGCCACAGCGCTCTCCCGTCGTATGTTCGGTATTCCATAGCCACCCAATGGCACCCATATATCGTTCGATGCGTGACATAACATCACGGTGTCATCACCATTCAAACCTCTTTACTCTTTCAAGTTTCCCTACTGACAAACATTGGAAGGCTGGACAGAGAAGACAGGCAGAGGAGTCAGAGGGCCTGTATGGCAAATTATGACTTCCGGTGTCCACTCGGTACAGCCGCCTACCTAGGTAGGCTCGGTGGCGTGTTACCTTGACGGATTCTCAATTGACATTTGTCCACTGAAGTGAGGGTCACTAATTGTCCGGCGGCAAACGCGACAAATCGAGCGTCTCTTTCTTTGTCTTTTGTTCTGTTTGATTGTCGTCTACCTGTGAGCCAAAGGAGTGGACATGGATAGGGGATAGGCAGGAGGCGCTTCAGCCTACGGCTCTGTTGACAGCATTTCAGGAAAGCAAATTCACATCAGCACGCAGCAGTACTCGGTTCCCCTCCCTTCCAATGACTGAGCTCCGGGAGAGACGGCTTCGAGAGGGCTGGCATGGGCACGGCATGCCTCGAGGGTAGAGAGGGCGAAGGTGCCGAGACGGGTGCTGAACCTCATATTGTGAGTTGGACAATCTTGCTTTCTCAAGAGTTTGAGGTATGATCAAGTCGACGACGGAAAGAGATGAGCATTTGGTGTCGGGCCCTGGATCGAGTGGCTCAATGTCGTGTACGGTGTGGGGGAATGAAGGTGTTGTATATTGCGCCAAGGGGAGACAAACAGGTGCTGTCGTCAATTGCCTCGCTGTACGAGAACCGTTGATGAACGAGCGGACGGAGGGGAAGTCTCGAGTCGTGAGTATGACCCTCTTCGCGATGATTACATATTCAAAAAATAGAGAGACAGGGCAGTCTCGAGTCTCGACAAACCCTGCTCTGTAGGTACTCCACGACACATGGAGAAGGAATTGACCACCATCTCAGCCTTTTATCAACGTCAACGAACCACACAAACCCACTGGCAATGACAGACAGACATGCCAAATTTGCTTCGCCTTGGATGCTTTGCGTACAACTGCGGCAAGGGAATCATCTCTTTCTGCGTCCCGTTGCAGGTAGTTGCTTCGTCGTCGCCATGTTCTACTGTAGGTATACCATGTATGTACATACGCACATACCTGACTTTGAAGACGTTCACACGCATTAGGTGCCTAGGTACCTAGGTAGCCACCTAGCCTAATAAAAGATCCCTACACGAGTCGCGACATCCGTCGTTTTGGTGCCTCCGCCCCGGATAATCTGCCGCCCTGGATAATCTGGATTTCGGAGGCACCGGCGACGGGTGCGACAGGATCACATTGTCACGACTCACGAGAGCCGCGAAATGCCAAAGTGTTGCAGAAATCAGACTGGGGTGCCGCAATTTGATGATATGAAATATAAAATGGACATCCTTCTTACTACAATGGAAAGCTACACTCATTCATCTTCTCAACATCTCCTTATCAAAATTGAGCTCAAACACTTTCGGGAGGCAAATTTGTCCAATTGTTCGATATACACAACATGAAGTTCAGCACAGTTCTCGGCACCTTTGCCCTCTCTGCCCTCGAGGCAAACCGCGCCCTTGCCAGCCCGCTCGAGCCCTTCTCTCTGGAAGCTCAGTCGCTGGAAGAGAGGGACACTGAGTACTGTTGCTTTCAGATGTGAGTTGTTTTCTTTACTGTACCCATACATTTTCACATAAATTGCTTTCAACGGAGCCGTAGTCTGAACTCTGAAGCATCTCCTGTCCGTTGGACCGTTTTGTCTACAGTTTTGGCTGACGCTAAGACCTATGAATAGATCTACTAGCCAAGGCGTTCAGAGCAAGTTTGTTCCCTATACCGGCGGAGATGTAGAAATCGCCTCATTTGGCGCGTGTGAAATCTACATCAGCCAAGGGATGAGACCGCGACCGAGCCAGGGCGGCTGTAACAAGTATATGGTGACTGCAGCAAGCTGTCCCACCTCCCTGAAGATTTCGGTCGCACCCGCGCCTGCGGTCAATTGTCAGCAGTAGAGAAAGAAGAAAAGAGTAGCCACGCGATGCCATGCGCTGAAGCCTGAATAAAATGACTGTCATGGAATAGATATGACGGTCAATTAGCTGGAAAGGGCACTTGAGACCTCGGAAGAGCGTCATGACAATCGAAGTTCTGGATGACACAGGCTTTGTATCTATAAGGTGGACTTTGCGTTGTGAACTATGCGTTATCATGTCATGTCACGTCGTTACGACGTACACACACGTACTTAAATACACGCATCATGCATTTATGGCACATACGTCTGAGGCTCGAAAGTGTCCGTTTCTCTGGCCCCTGGACCGACACTGCCTCAATTCTGTCTCAATGTCAACACCATTCATTCCCGGTGAAGTCACCCCGGAGCCTTCACTTCTTTCAAAGTCGGCCCGTCACCGGTGGGCTAGTGTACCTGATATATGACGCCTCTACGTCCTCCAAGAGAGGCGCCGTTCGCTGACGCGCGCGAGACATCTCTGTGACAGCCTCGTCCACCCGAAAAACTCGCCAAATAGCCGTAGACTTCGTTATCGTAGCGGGCATACGAGACGCATCTGAGATATAGCAAACTCTGAGGCTGCAAGACGTCACTTTCGACTCCCGGCCTCGAGGCACCGATTGATGTGCCTGCCAATGGCGCTGGTGACGACGGCGCTATGAAGCCTGGATGATGCTTCGTTTACTCAAGGCCTTTGAGCACATGCGTTCAACCCGCATCCACACAGACGATGAAGCTCCTCACTCACTCAATCAAAAACCCACCTCCCCCATCCTCCTCATCAACAACCATGTCAAACTCATCCGTTGCCTCACTCTCCGCATTCTTTTCCGCCTCTGCCTCGGCTTCCCTCCTCTCTTCCTCCCCCACACCACTCCATATCCGCTCACGAATGCGCAATCCCATGAGCAACCTCCGCCACGTTCTCCGCGCCGCCCACCCCCTCCGCTCATCCTCCATCTCCTGCTGCACATCCGCGATACCCTCCAATACAGCTTGAATAGCCTCCTGATACTCTCGCGCGACAACAATACCCCGCAGCACGGCGGTGCCGTGGCGTCCCTGGAAGGAAAACCCCGTCAGGGCTGGCGCATAGTCGACGCCGATGAGATGAGCAGCTCGCGCGGCGTGTTCATGAATGATGTGCACACCGCCCTGGGGAATCATGCTAGGGACGTAGACATCGATGTTGCCGAATTTGTTCTTGGAGACGCGCCCGTTGCGGACGGGCGGCGGCTCATACAGCTCCGTCTGCTCCATGGAGTAGAGTGGGATTCCGGCGAGACCATCATCGTCTTCGTCATCGTCTCTCGTGTGTACCGCTTTGTCGTCGCGTCTTGCGTCCCGGGGACGAGCTCTCTTGGGAATCCACTTGACGGGGATTTCGTTGGGCTTCACCAGTCGTCCCATGCGGTACCATTTGCCGGTGCTGCGTGTGATGAGGACATCTTTCCGGCGGTAGATCTTCTCCAGTGTGCCTCGACTACCTGCTCCCGCGGTGAGTGTTCCCGAGGGGCGTGCGTCTAGCGCGAGAGCCTCATGCCGGCGCAGATGCCGCTCCAGCGCATAGACAGGGTGGTCCTTGAAGTCCTGCACATTCTTAGGCATGGGCTCCCGGGCCTCTAATCCGGCTAGCTCGTTGTCCTCGATCAGATCTAGGTCGCTGGCTCGTTGAGGCTGCAGAAGCTTCATGACCTTGCGCCACCACTGGCCGCCGTCGTCAAGCACTGTGTCTATGCGGAGTTTTCGTGTCTTGGCCGTGAAGGCCTTTGCATATCGCCTCGTGACGTCTTTTGCCGTGCCGTCGGCTTCAAAGGCTACCACATAGGAGAGGCTGTTCTCGCGGTCCGTGATGGGCGGCTCAAACAGCTTTAGTTTCCAAAATGAATGCGTGACAACCGGATCCACGGGCTGCCATTTCTGATGACCCTTGTCCAGAACCTCTACCCAGTAGATCGGATGAGCCGATTCGCGGATACGCACCGGCTCGCTGGAGTACGTCTTCTGTGGTTTCGGCGCCGGACTTTTCGTGGGTTGGAAATTGTAGGCTGTCGCGTTCGGATGGCCCAGTCTTCGCCGTGCCGTAGATGATGTACCGCGAGATGCCTCCGACAATGCATTCTCCCTGGAACTGTCGACCAGGGCCTTGTATTTCGCCAGGGCGTCTTCAGTGCGCGTCTTGGCAGTTGACGTCGTGGTGGCGGAGGTAGTAGACTTTCGACCAGATCGTATCGAGTTGGATTTCGGCATGGGCGGCGCACCCGTTGTACACGCCAAAGGCTGTAGTGAGCATACCAGTCGCGCTCGAACCCCGACACTTCTTAACATGGCGCAATACAGTTGCGCGCCAACGTCTCGAGAGCCCTGAAGCTGTTTTGCCGCGTCACGAAACGCGGCTCGATCTAAGCATGAGTCCATATCACTTGGTAGTTCATACTAGGGGTACTGTTTTAGCCCTTTTCTGTTTCAAACCAATTCTTCATATTTATTGTGAGAGGGAACGCGAAGATTGGGTGCATATAACAGTGGTTGTCGCCAGCACACAATACTCACATGTTCCAACTGCTTCACGTCCTCCGCCCACAAGGCCCTACGGAGTCCCCTCTCGGTGACGGTAAACTTTGTCTTCCACAAGTCAATGCTCTGCTTCAGTCCATTCTTCAGGCTCTCCGCCTGGCCAAACTGCGTCAGGCGCGAAGTCGGCGTCAGGTACTTGGCCGCCTTGTCACTCAGATGCAGGCGCAATGCGTCCTGGACGCGTCCATCGTTGCACCAGTGATTTCGGCGAGCGACGTGCGCCAGAAGACACACCAGATGGGCCTGGTGAACTTGGACGCGGTGCTCCCGTTCTGCCTTGGAAAGTGGTTTGCGTCGCTCGCCGGGTCGTTTGGCGGACGAGGTAGCCGTGGTTTGCGCCGCTTTTTGCGCAGTCAGGTTGAGTTGGAGGTGACTGCTCTCTTCTTTTGACTTGGTCGACTCTGGTGGCAGCGGCGCTGTGAAGTCGATATTTTGGAACTGTTCAGATGTGCTACCACCATCCTCTTCATAGTCATAGCCTGCATCATCATCATCATCATCATCATCATCGTTGTCGTCGTCATCGTCATCCGCTTCCATTGTTTGAACAGTGGGTGTCGGAAGAAGTACATCCTCGAACTCCATGTCCTCTTCACTGTCCTCATCGCTTCCAGGGCCTTCCAGCTTCGGGCGTTTCTGGTCAGGCGACGACTCTATTCGACAACCGACGTCTCGCTCGGCATTCGGTCGCCTGCGCTTTAAGGGTCGTGCTGGCGAGCTCTCCTCAGTGGCCGACACGTGTGCCTCGGCAAGCATCTGCGCGTAGACATTCGGCTGCGAGGGCCCCTTGGCAGACGCTATGCGCCTCGAGCTTCTCGTGGAAACATTGCGCTTCCGACCTACCATGATTACACAAAGTGTCTGTCGTTTGTTGGGTTTCACTCCGGGACTCCGGGTTCGATGCGGGCATCGCGAAGTTGATGGACCAAGGGTGAGGGTTCATTGCGTCATCAAGTTGCGCTAATGATCACGTGGTCCACTCTGAAGCAATACTCAACGCAGAAGACAGGAAGAAATTCCGTGTGCAGTGCGAATCAGTTGAATCCCTACGTACGGGATACTGTGCAGAGACTTTTGCCAGATAAACATAGGTACGTCATGTGTTCGAGTTTTATGTTTGTCGGTTCGAGTTTGAAGTGGAATACAAAGCCGCAACGCGCGCCGCTTCAATAATAAGGAGTACATGCCAGGTATGTACATATGTACATTAGGTACCTAGGTACGTACTGTCCATTTTTCCTGAGCAACATAGGTAGGTACATAATATAACTACGGGGATCCTCTCTGTTGATTAGGTACCTACCTAGGTAGGTACCTAGGTACATTAACATTACAGACTTAAATCTGCGCTTGATTCATCTCGCCCCCACTTTCTAAACATCCGACATTCATTTTCAAACGACATCTGAACAAGGCCTGAAACTAGGTACGCACCTGCATGTGCGGACATGTCGCGTTCTTGGTCGAAACTCCAAAAAGCAAAACTCTTGTACCAATTCTTGCTTCACTTCGTCAGCCATCCGAGGTAGTCAGCAACGATGAGTGTCACCATGCTGCTAGCTGTTAGCCCTATTCAAATTTATCCTTCCCTGCCGTAACTCCATCTGGATATCAAACTTACGCGTGAGGGGCGATGCGGACGTAATAGGTACCGAAACCGCGATAGAATCTCAAGAGTCCTTCTTGCTTGGCCACTTTGGCGAAGCAGTCTACCATGCCTTTGTAGGCGACCTTTCCGTCCGGACCCTTGGATTGCTTCTGAAGTCGCGTCTTCACAAAGTCAAAGGGCAAGCTAAAGAAGCTGGCAAAGAACCCGGCAATAGCGCTCGCGCTGAGGGTCTGAGCCCGGGAGGATAGATCCGTCTTTTTCTTCAGCTGTTCCTTGGCCTCACTGAAGAAGGCAAGTTGCCCAAAGTTCAGTCCCATGGCACGCACCACCGTGGGCGCTGCACCAGCCCACAGTGCCCCGATCCCTTCGCTCTTCGCAATGGACGTCAAGGCATCCACAACGGACTTGTAATTCTTTCGCTCAGCCAGGGGCTTCAGGCCATCACTCTGCATCCGAATGAGGGCCAGGTCGGCTGGATTCCCAATCATGGCGGCTAGTCCTCCCGCGGTCAAGCCTGCAGCAGCTCTGTCCGCAAATCCGATCTGGCGGCCTTGGTCGGTGGCTCGTGCTTTGAGTGAAGTCATGAGGGTGTCGAAGAAGCCTATACGGGCGGTGGTGTATACGGCCTGTCGCAAAAGACCCGCAGACAGACCAGTATACAGATCCATCACCTTACCACTGGCAATAATTTGTCGGGTAACGGAAAGCGGAGAGGGTTTCGGGCCGCCGGAACTACCTTCGCCAGCGAGTTGGATTCTGACCTTCACCATATCGACCGGCTGGACGACGCTGGTAGCTACCATACCACTGAGGCCACCATTGATGAAGGGTAAGGCAGCTCTCATGTATGGAGTATGCAGGAGGTCATGGGTAGTGTGAGCAAGTCCGTCTAGTCTGGCAGAACTAGTCGGTTCTGAGCTCCTGGTGCCAGCAGATTCTGCGGCATGTTCAACCAAGCCTGCGCCCATTATGAGGAAGCTTGATTCTGCAGCCGATTTACGAGGGGACTACCTACTGCCCTCGGGGCCGTATTGGAGCTCGAGGGCGAGGGAGGGAAAGGAACGAGATGAAAAGTTCACCTGAGATCAATAAGGATTAGCGACATGGCCTTGAAAACGATCGGCATCGTACGGAGATCCAGAAACTGCAGAGACACCAAGCGTAATATGGATTCCAAAGCAAGCAACTTCTTCGCTACCTAAGGGTGGATCCGGCGAAGGCTTTCCGATATTCCCGGTATTTCCGGTAGTCCGGCCCCAGCATTCCGGGCCTAGGGCCGCTCGGTACTCATATAGGTAGGTACAACATGAGCACGTACTGACGACACTTACTATATAAAGGCAGATAAATGCGTAGTAGCGGATGTCAGGAGGCTATTCCGACGTAGTTTTAACGACGAAAGATTGATGTGAGTCGAGAAAGCAAGTTCAGCAAGCTCGGCAAAATCCCGAACCGAGGGTGTTGGCTGCTGGCAGATTGGGGGCACGCGCGCCGCCACAAATTGGCGAAAACCGCGGGGTCGTCGTTGCAACGCAGGACCTTGATGGAGGCTCAAAGTGAGAGACAATTCACACTTGACGGCTAGTGGCAGCCAACGTGAAGGTGGTGCGATGAACGTAGCAGCTTGATACTAAAGGGTGAGGGCGGCTTTAGTACACGTCACCACGACGTATGCACATGGGCAACGAACTGTCGAATAGTGGCTGGTTCTTCGAAATCGCTCTGGCTGGGTTCAAATGGCTTAAATTATGGTCTTGTGCGTTGAACCTTCTCTAATTCTTGAGAATACCATCAGCCGGCTTGAGGCAGGACGCAGGTTAGATCGAGATGGCCTTTGTGTTGTACGTGGAGCAGCGATGAGCACACGCAGCGTCGGCGAATTAGTCGGCGGACTCGGGAGAGAGATCAACGCAGTGAATTGAAGAGGCAATTGGGAAAATTAGAAACTTAATAAATGTTGGGGATATCTACTGAGGTCGGCAAAGCAGAGTATGTAGGGCCGGAGAAAACGGCGAAGTACCTAATAATACCACATCCTTTTACACCCACAATGAAACTCTCTATATAGTAACTTAGACGAAGGCTAATAAGGAATTCGCGAGTTGACGAGAACCGTTGGCATGGGCGACATTGTTACCAAGCCGCTGACAGCCCGAGAAGGTTGAGAACTTGAGCGGCGCTTGACCATGGGGGCCTCCACTCAGATAGCCTCGTCTGTAACTTGTCGGGCATTTTTGGTTAGCTCCAAGCTCGCCGTAAAAGGGTCCGCCAGTGCGAAGTAATAATAATCAGCACGGCTGGTCAGTGGTGGGATACATGCACGATGGTGAACTGGTGACGATTTGCCATGGATTACGGCAACGGCGGATGGATGGGTTGGGTGCCCAACAAGGTGGGCGGCATCGTAGCCGTTTTGTTCCATGGTTGGGGTTGCCAACTTGCCATCCTGTAGCGGCGCACATTCCGGACTGTCACCGCGAGCCTTTTATCCCGGTTTGGATCCGTAACGTTTTTGTGTGTTTCTTCATGAGGTAAGGTGGTTTCTTTCTCTCTTTTTCCTGGTCGGCAGTTTTGATCGCAACGGGGTCGTTGATCCACTTCCATGTGCTTTTGCCTACCAGTTATTAGGGTACAGGTTCGTTGAAGGTAGGTAGGTGGTAGTCTGTAGTCTCCAAAGCCATCGGCTGACAAGACTATCACAACTTACAAGTGAACTGTCTTCGTGCTGGTTGGCAGAGCCTGTAGGTCAAGGGGACTACATACCTATGTAAATGTTGACCCGCCGCATCACGACAGGCATATCTTTTCCAGCCACATATGTACATACCTACCTGGGCTATCTACCTCCTACCTAGCAGAGGCGTCCACATGGGGCAATAATTGATGGGTTGGCATCAGACTTTCGGAGACACCCTCTCGCTCGCTACCACCCACCGTTGCTAATAAACGTCCTCCTTAAACACCAAAGGAAGATGGTTACCTACGTCGCCAATCCAATTTTGCACCAATTTTGTTGGCGGAGAAGGGCCTTCCTGAAGCGTCCCTGACCGGATGTGTGGCGATTCCAAGGCATTTCGCTCAGATAAGAACCGAGAAGGCCTTTCGTGAGAGGAGGTCTGGACAAGAAACGGCGATGCCTAGCTACCTTAGGTAGCCAGGTTGCATCTACCAAGAGGTCCAGTTGAGCTGAGTGCGACTGGCCGGGCAGCTTCGGAAGGTTTGTACGTGAACTCCCATCAGTTACATACATACATAGCGGCATTTGCAAATTCGCAGCTGCTGGTGATACTCGTTCGCTCACCCATGAAAAAGGAAACGAGTCGTCCATATGAAATGGTACCAATTGATTTATCCACTTACATAGATCAAGGTGCGACAAGGATAATGATACATAGTTCAGCACAATGTCACTGCAATTCGACGAAGTCTTGTGTGTTGCGACTGCAATTCGGGATGGCGGCCACAATTCGCTACACCGCCAAGTAACTTCTGGAGTGGCGCGCACGAAGTTGCACTGTAAGTGTGGCTGCGATAAACCGCCGAAGCCGCCGATAAGCCGCCGTGTCTCACAGTGCCAACTGATGCATCCGCACCTGAAGCTTTCTTTCCAAAAGTTTTGTCTGTCCGCCATCGTCCGCGCGCAAACGAAGTTCGTAGCCTCAACAACACAACAGAATGCCTAAACGAAAGCGCGGCCCGGAATCAAGCTTGACGGACATCTTGGTGAAATTCGAAGATGAAGTCTTCCGAGCTCTAAAGGCGTCCAAGGGCTTTGAGAGGCAACGGCTTAGCAAAAGGATACGTGATCAAGCCACAACCCCGGACAAGGCGCAACGACTGGAGCGAGAGATCTCCGTTTTGAAGGTACCATGAACCCTAGTACCATAGTCGTGATAACGCATACGCATGAAAAATACGAATCCCTGACACCGATACGGCCCTAGTCTCTGGATTTACATCAAACGGCCCGCGCACATTTACACCTGTCTCTACTCAAAGTCAAATCAATTGCCGCCTCACCCGACCTTCCTGAAGAGCTTCGACGCGGAGTCTCGAAACCTAATCTGCCTTCAGAAGAACAAGCCGCGCTTCATAATGTCACGAGTAACCTGTACAACAAGGATCCGGTGAGACAGGCCACCGACCGAGCAGTCAAAGCTGTCTGCAGCCTACTAGACGTTGCGATTCCCGAAAATTCTAAGCGATCCCGCAAGGACAAACGCCAAGTCCAGGAGGAGCAGTCCTCAAACGGTATCAAGTCCTCTGTGTCTATTTCCGCGCCAGAGGAGAATGTTTCAGCGGCTGAGACTGGCGGCCAATTTGACGATGAGGAGTCGGAATTCGAAGGGTTCAGCAGTCACGACGAGGATGGGATGACGAACGCACGAACCGAGCAATACGAACAAGAAGGGTTCGATAGCGCGTCTGAGGACGGAGAGGAGAATATTGAAAAGTTGGACGACTTGCTGGGAAGCGCGTCAGAGGAAGAAGAGGATTGGAATAACGAAAAGTATGCTCAGTTTCGTGGGAAAGAGACAGTCAACTTGGATGATATATCTGTCTCTGGATCTGATGGTGAAGAGTCAGAGGCCGAGGCCGTGTCTGGCTCTGATGGTGAGGAGTCAGAAGCAGAGCCTGCGACCCAGAAAATGTCTCCGTCGTTAACACCACCGATTGAGACTGCAACAAAGACATCAAAAAAGTCCTCGTCAGCGAGTAAGCCTGGGCTGATTAGCGGCTCAACATTTCTCCCCTCGCTCATGGGCGGCTACATATCTGGCTCTGAATCCGCATCAGACATTGAGGAGGCTAAGCCAAAGAAACGCCGTGGACAGCGCGCACGGCAGGCGATTTGGGAACAGAAGTACGGAACCGGCGCCAAGCACCTGCTGAAGCCATCCCGTAAAAGCGGCAGGGACTCGGGCTGGGACATGCGACGAGGTGCGGTTGATGGGGACGAGCGAGGGAAAAACTCTACGCCATGGAAGAAGGGCATTCAACGACCAGGCGCTGGGCATATGGAGCCCGCGCCGGCACCCAAACCTAGGAAGAGAGACGACGAAGGGGCACTGCATCCAAGTTGGGAAGCAAGAAAGAAGGCCAGACAGACGCAGAAAGCAGTCGCATTTACAGGCCAAAAAGTGGTTTTTGATTAGGACAGCCATGAATGGAAAAAAAATCGTGATATCCCTTCCCGGCATAGCAGTCTAATTCGCCACCTCGAACTCGCATGGTCGCAGCAGCCCTGGAAGCTGTCGATGCTACCAGACAGTGTCGGGCAGGAAGGACCTCCCGAATGCCACACCCGATGCCGATTCCACCCGTATTTTTAGGAAAAGAATAACCTCTGCCATTCTACACCATCGTTCGAGTTATTTTGTCCAGCCTATACTCTGTCTGCCCATCCATCACCTATATTTTTCTTTCGCCTGATCCGTTATACTATTCATTCTCCGTACATTAGCTGCGACTGTCCATCGCATCCTAATCCTATATAGACAGACGCCTTTACAATCCGTCACTCCATCAATCCGTCACGTCACGAGACGCAATCGAGGGCATGGAACCCCGACTCTCCAGATTCGAATCTCTTAGAGCAACGCCGGCCAGCACCTCAAGCGTCAGCCACGAACGCCGTGAAATGACAGATACAGGAAGTCGATGTTCGCAGCAAGCTCGATCTTCTTCCACGAGCCACAATACATTTAAAACCGAGGCTCTGCAGCAAGCAGAAAGCAGGGCCAAAGCTCACTTGAGAAAACGACGCCTTCATGATGCGTCTGTCACGCTTGCGGGAGAATCAGAGCCTCTAAAGGGTAAAGGCAGGTATCTGTACTTTCTGAGCGACGGGGACGTCAAGGACATTGTCGGCATTGTCATGGATGCTGTTCGACAAAGCTTGATGACGCCGGCACGTCACCAAGTCCCCCGAGGCTCTGAGGCGAGTGCCAACTTTGACGACTCAACGACTACAGCTCAGTGGTTTGCCTGCGAAAGAACAACTTCAGGTTTTTCTTACGGAAAGCACTCGATCACGCCTCGTCTTTCTACCGCAGCGGATCCTGCCACAACAATCAGCGTGCCCAAGACGGTCTTTTCATCTACCAACTTGGACGATCGCCGAGTCTCCCTTGCAGACTCCGTGCTCAGCTCATCCACGAAAACAACTATTGTGTCTCGAGGGAGTGTATCTGAAATAGTTTGGACCGAGAATCGGTCCTCTGACGCGACGCGCTTTCGGCATTCGCTGTCCTTGGCCGGCCATTCCCATGACACAGTTTGTCAACACTGCCTTCGATGCCACTCACAGTCGCAATGCCACAATATGATGGAGGTCGAGAGAGCGGCGTCGGTGTGCCGCTTTGCCTCTCTCTTCCCGCTGTCTACGAATGCAGCTATGAACAAGCGAGCGTCCCGTTCCACGGATGAGGAATCCAACATCACATCGTTTCCAGAGTTGCGGCCACGAAACTGTACTAATGACTGGCTCAAACCGCCGATCGAGATAGATCAACTGCTACAAAACAAGTCGTCTGATATGTACCGCCGAGGGGTCGATGCCCACAGCGGCTTGATGCCGAAGTCTCCGCAGAGCAGCACTTGGCCATCCCCGGTGCCCTTTTCTCTACCCTGTGACGAAAGCGTGTTCAACAGCAAAGATTCATTCTCCAGCGCTCGACGCTATCTTCAGGATCGCCGGGTCACCGAAACATCGGTAGGGGAGGGTCGAAAGCAGTCATTCAAGTCGATGAGTTCGGCGTCTTATGGTCGTCGTGTCACGCCAGTGCCTTCGGCAAATCAATCACCGTGGCAAAGTGACGGTGAATTGATTTCCCAGATTGTCAATACGCTCCGCCAGCACAGTCAAGATGGTGTTCGTGGAGAAGGTATCGACTCAGGGGAACGCAGCGACTGGCCACAAGAGCCTGAGACGCTGCAGCCTCCTGAAGCAACGCCTGCCGCGGGTCATCGGTCGAGAGACAGCATTATCAAAGAGCGCACACTGAAACCGCCCGCGCCTGACAAGGCAGGCATTTACGAAGCATTGACTGGGAGTCGCATGGTGGTGCCAAAACGGGGATGCACGAACTGCTCAGAGGACAATAGGCCGCATGTTTGTAAGGACGACGTAGAAAGTTGCACGTCGCTCAGATGAGAGCACGGGTGTGTCACCTACGGTGTGAGCGGGTAGCAAGCCTTTGCTCAAATAATTCTTTTCTCACATCCATTTGACCTGCGAGCCGACCTGGAGAGCTCAAAGTACGGCGAGAATATGGTACACATTGAACACACAAGAAATAGACGTCCATTATTCTAGAATTGACAGATTCTGAGTACAAGTGTCTAGTTGTCTACATCTAATGCAGATTCGTACCAAAAGAGAAGTCTCATCATGCCCATCATGACCTGAATACCCCTCGAATTCATGCCGCCAAATACCTTTTCTTAGATTGCCTTGGACGCCCGCGCCTTATTCTCCCTATGCCTCCTCTCCTTAGCAGCCGTCTTCCTTCTATTCATCCACGCCTGATTCAAATCCCGCCGATTTTGCCAAAACCACGACTGGAAATCGCCAGCTTCGCCTCGTTGAGCGTCTCCTTTTCCTTTTCCTGCTCCTCCCTCTTCTTCTTCTTCTCCATCTCCGTATCTGTCTCCCTCTTCCTCATCCTCTTCATTGTAGTATTCCCCGTAGTCTTCCTCTTGGTCCTGATCTGGAGCCCAGAAGGCCCTCCTGCGAGCCGGATTCGCGGTATCAGGCGTGGGGGCCGCACTGCGGAGGTTTCGATACTCGAGATCTTGGCGCGTGTAGGGCGTTGTGGGGGCGGCGGCGGCTGTGTGAGGTTCGGGAGAGTCGGGGGAGTCGGGGGAGTCGAGCGAATCTTCGGGCTCGTGGGCGAAGAAGCTGAAGGGGGTGGGTGCTTGGGCGGGGGTGGTGGTGGTTGTGGTGATTTCGCGCTTGTAGAGTGCTTCCAGAGGGTGGGGAGTTTTGGTGGCGGGGATGTCGAGAGTGAGATTGGTTTGGTGTTCTTGGTCTTGTTCTTGTTGTGGTTGTGGGTGGTCTTCTGGAGTGTCGTCGTCGTCGTCGTCGTCGTCGGTGGAGGAGGCGGAAGAAGATGCAGAGGAGGACGAGGACGAGGATGACGCAGAAGGACGGGTGGACTTGGGGACTGGGTCTTTTTTTCTCAAGGGTCGCGTCTCCTTTTGGGGCGAGGCAATGGCCGAGTCCGTTGGGGGTGTGTCGATAACAGACATCTCGACGTCTTCGTCTTCATCTTCATCTTCATCTTCATCCGAAGACGTCCCACTGCTGCTCGTGTCATCCTCGTCATCAGAGTCAGATTCAACAATCTCCCCCTTCTGCTTCTTTCCCTTCTTCTCCTTCTCCTTCTCCTTCTCCTTCTCCTTTTCCTTTTCCTTTTCCTTTTCCTTTTCCTTTTCATTCTCCTTCTTCTTTTTTGACCCCCCTCTCACATTTTCCCTACTATCCTTGCACTGCACCGCCTCAACCAGCGCCCCATCCTCATCGATCCAGCCCTTCCCCTGCACAAACTCCACAGGCTCCTTGCCCTTCCGTTCCGGCACAACATGCTTGAGGAAGCTCGGAAAAGTGGTAGTTCGCTCAAACTCGTGCACGGTGATTTGGCGCGCGAGGTTCTTATTCTTCGTCTTCTTCTTCTTGTGGGCTTCGCTGGCGGGAAGATTCGCCGCTACATTGGGAGGAAGGCGCGTCTTGAGCAGACATTCGTCCTGGTCGGTATATTTAGACTTGAGACGCTTCGTCTTGTGCTTCTCCTTGTCCTTGTCCTTGTCTTTGTCCGCATGTTTGTCCTTGCTGCGCTTGCTCCGCACCTTGGAGTCAGTAGACTCAGTCCATCCGCGCTTCACCTTGCGATCTTTCAGGAGCACGCCCTCTACGACATTCAAGTCGCGGCGGCGCTTGGATTTGCCTTCTCGTGCCTCTTCTGCTTTTCTCTTCTTGCGTTCCTTTCTGGCGTCCGCTGCTGCTGCTGCTGCTGCTGCTGCGTCTGCACCTTCGGGCTCGTGGACGGGCATTGGACGGGCCTTCTCGATGCGCATCTTGACGCCCTTGAAGGTCGTCCCGTTCAGTCTCTTTCTGAGCTTCTCGGCGTCCGCTTCCGGCAGGTCCACGTAGCCGTAGCGCTTTTCGGGGAAGGTCTCAAGCGTGTGCAGGGAGATGTTGCGGGCCTGGGGGAGCACAGAGGCGGGAAGGACGACTTTGAGGAGGTCTTGATCCAGAGGCGTGATGTGTAGGCGTGTGTGTGCGTTGCAGCTGTCCGATGTTTCGGGGGCGGTTGACCGTGATGGATCGCTTTTCAGAGGCGATGAGGAGTTTGCAGTCATCGCCGCTGCGGAGGGGTAGAGAGGGGGGGTGAGGAATGAATATGTAGGACTTTGGGTGATTCGAGACAAAGGGCGAAGAGAGTTCTTTGTCGAAGCTGGACGGGCTCTCTGGACTCTGGAGTCTGGAGACTGTGAGAGCAATCTGCTACGGAGTACAAGGCGGGCCTACAACTTTTTTCTCTTGAGAGATGCATCTTATTTTGTAGCCTGTACTCCGTAGGGGTCTGTACATTAGGTACTCCGTAGGTACTTTCTCCGTTTTAAGAAGTGGGCCCAGTTTGGACCGTTCTGCGAGACTGCGAGACTGCGACGATAATATGTTCACCGGGGAATAGTTGGGCTCCCTAGACGCTGGCGCAAAGAATGTCATGATGGATCAAGCAGCATGTCCTCGACACGACGCAGTGGCTCAATTCTTACTCCTCCAAAGTCAAGCCGCTTCGTTCTACACGCGCATTCATGATTTACAATTAACCATTATACAAAGCACGCTATCGCGTTATATTCATAACCAAGACCCAGGCTTACCACCCAAGCCATGGACATGCAAGTGAGTAGTCATACAGTATTACATACCGTGTCTCCCCTTCCCTCCCTCAGCGTTTGTTAGAGATAAAATATCAAATATCAGATTGGGGCGCATTCAACGCTTGGCTTGTCGTGTAGCTTGGAGCACACTACGAGGCGTTGTCCCGACTGTCTCCGCCAACTGCCTTCCACCAGACATCTGTGCTCCAGCGGATAATTCGCTCAGCAGCGCCTCGGGGCGTAGCGGCAGGGCGGACGTCGAGATAGAAGACCGGCTCGCCAGTCGGCTCAGGCTCGCCAGAGTAGTAATCAATGACGTAGCGAACCTGCTCTCGTTCCCCGTTGACATCTCGGGAGACGTACCAGTCGTGTCGGTCAAACGGCGGCTCAGTGCTGTGTCATGCACGTCAGCGTCTTCTTTTCTAGAATTTAAGCCTCGTAATAGCAATGAGCGCCTACCCAAACTTGGAGGGATAGATCCAGCCCAACACTTGGAGCATTGTCGCCTTGGGCGTCAGATCCTTGGGTCGGCCTTGGAACCGGATGAGAGTAGGGTCAGGCTGGTCTCCATCCCAGTTGCGCTCGAGCTCTTCGGCAGTATGAGCCTCGCCGCGCCGGCAGACCTGCCACCCCTTGTATAAGCCCTTGCCGAAACGCTGCTCCCATCCAACGACCTCGGCCCAGGCGCCTTCATTCAGAAAGTTATGGACCGAGACCATGGATTCGACGGCTGTGATGTCGGTGTCTGCGTAGCCCTTCCGCAGCAGAGCATTATACATTTGCTGCGGAGACGGGTACTCCCACGTGCCGTCGCCGGACCCCCTGGGAATCGAGGACTCTTCTCGACTTGTCGGTAGCGCAACAGTCTGATTGGGAGCTTTCTTCTGCGATAGATCGGGGAACATGTAGTTGAGTGGATTAAGCTGCGATATTATCGACTTGGGTTTGTCGCCAGCGGTGCGAGCCTCGTGAGGCACAGGACATCCTGACGGCGTCGAGCTAGAGTTTGCGTCGGGCTTTGGCTTCAGCGCATCGAGCGTCTTTTCGTGCATAGGGCAGCCGGCCTGTACGGAAGACGTGGAGGTCAGCGATTGAAGATCAGTGACGCTTGCGATATTCATCAAGGGAGTTAAAAGGCCGCATACTGGAGGCGCTCCATCTCTGGCGATTTGAGGGTGGCCAGCGGGCGTGTGCACGGCAGCGGGAGATTCGTCAGCCCAAAACCAGCCCATGGCGACCAGAATAGAGCCAGGAAGAGTAAATGCCCAAGAAATTCTGGCAAGACGGCAGGTTGGGGGCGCCTTTTTGTTGCGCAGAGAGACGGCGCAGACAATGCGGTATGAAGAAGGCGGCGAAATTTGTCAACCCGCGCAATCTTATCGCCTCCAGCAAAAGGCCCGCGCGTCTTTTTCCGAACACGAGGAGCCGGCGCAAGGCGACGCCGTATGACCGTATGAGGCCCTGGAATGGCCTACGTCACCACTCACGTGCTCAGTGTAGTGCAGATTTGCCTATCAAAGCTACCTACGTCTACGTCCACGATCCGTCACAGGCTTCACGGCGCCACAGGATCGTCGACGTCGACATGATTGGTGTCTGGTGCGTTTCACAGCAACCTCTTTCCCCGATTCCTTTGCCGTCGAACATGGACACATCTCGCATGCAGCGGTGATCCCTACGAATTGCGAATTGCGACTTGCAATGCGGCCCTGTCTCGCAGGCTGCCGGACCTGGCTACGACCTCTCCGGCAGACGACAGCTAGCTCGACCGCCTCCTTGCGCCAGGGCACATCGCGACTTCACCACACGAAGCACACGAAGCACATACCGTGGACGTGGAGGCCCGTCGACAGGCCATCTTTCTCATCCCGACGACTCGTCCTTCAGGCGTCCGCCGGCGCAGCTACTCTGAGCGCCGGCGCCTTCATTGAGCTCTCCAACAAGGACAATGGCGCGCCCCACGAGACGGGAGAGCTGCGGATGCTCGAGGTCTCTCGTGACGAGATACGAAATACGATTGGCGAAAACGAGCACGGCTTGTACCGAATCGCGCACAAGATCGTCCTTCTTCTCGACATGTATGTCTGGGAACCGCTCTGGACCGGCTTCCGCTTCCTACAGCTAGTGGTCATCTTCGTGCCCGTCATCGCCACCGTTCCGGCCCTCTGGCTCGGTCCGCGCCAGCCTGAGCGCGATAACGAACGAAGCGGCACACTCTGGTGGTATGGATTCCTCGTCAAGTCCATGGAACTGGCAGGCCCGGCCTTTATCAAGCTGGGCCAGTGGGCGGCCTCGCGCTCCGATATCTTTCCCAACGAGATGTGCGAGACAATGTCCAAGCTACACTCCAACGCGCCCGCACACTCCATGCACGCCACGCGCAAGACCGTCGAAGCCGCCTTCGATGGCCGCCGCTTTGAAGACATCTTTGACGAGTTCGACCAGAAACCCCTCGGCGTGGGCGCCATCGCCCAGGTATACAAGGCGAAGCTCAAGCCCGAGCTGGCCGAGTCCATGTCCAATGGCCTTCACGGCCGGGGCGGCGAGGAAAGCGCTGGCTTGACTGAGAACGTGCGGCGCCATGTTGACGTTGTGCTCAAGAGCTCGCCCAAGCGCGTCCCCTCCTCATATGTGGCCGTCAAGGTGCTCCATCCCAAGGTCGAGCGGACAGTAAGGCGAGACCTAAGAATCATGGGCTTCTTCGCCTCCGTCCTCCACTTCATCCCGACTATTGAATGGCTATCATTACCAGACGAGGTCGGCCAATTTGGCGAAATGATGAAACTCCAGCTAGACCTGCGCATCGAAGCCGCCAATCTCGAGACCTTCCGCCGCAACTTCAAAGACCGCTCCACCGCCTCATTTCCCTATCCCTACACCGACTTCACCACGCGCAACGTGCTCATCGAGGAATTCGCCCAGGGCATCCCTCTCGCCTCCTTCATGGAAAACGGCGGCGGCGTTTTCCAGCACGAAATCGCCGACGAGGGCCTCGACGCCTTTCTGCGCATGCTCCTTCTCGACAACTTTGTCCACGCCGACCTGCACCCCGGCAACATCATGGTGCGCTTCTACCAAGCCGCCCAACCAGAGCTCCGGCTCAGCAAGTCCCACGCGAATAGCACCAGCAGCAGCAGCAGCAGCAGCAGTAGTAGCAGCAAGGACATTGACGTGACAGAGCAAGTCCTCGAGCGTCTACGACCCTACCGCCACCGTTCCAACAAGGCCGCCTGGGAAGCCGAGTTAGCCAGGATTGATGCCGAGGGGTACCGCCCCCAACTCATCTTCATAGACACCGGCCTTGTCACTGAGCTCAACGCCACGAATCGCGCCAACTTTCTCGCGCTTTTCCGCGCTGTGGCCGAATTCGACGGTTACAAAGCCGGGCACCTCATGTGTGAGCGCTGCCGCCAGCCTGAAGCTGTGCTCGACAAGGAAATCTTTGCTCTCAAGATGCAACACCTCGTCCTGGGGGTCAAGTCACGGACCCTCGCGCTGGGGAATGTCAAGATTGGGGATATCCTGCAACAGGTTCTCTCGATGGTGCGCACCCACCACGTGCGTCTCGAGGGGGACTTTGTCAACGTCGTGATTAGTATTCTGCTCCTGGAGGGGATTGGTAGGAGTTTGAACCCGGATGTTGATTTGCTGAGTAGTTCGTTGCCTATTCTGCGGCAGTTGGGGGCGCAGTCGGGGGCGAGTATGGCGCGCGGGGGGGACTTTTCCATGATTCTGGTCTGGATGGGGCTTGAGGCGAGGAAGTTCTTGCAGGCTAGTGTTGATGATGTAGGTGGTTTTTCTCTTTTCTTTTTTTTTTTTTCCCCAATATTCCGTCCCTTGATAAGCCGTGCCGTGACCGGAAAATCGGGTCGTGTTTTATGCATATAACTAACTTTGTGTGTCTAGGTCGAGCGATGCGTCAAGTATGATTTATTATCCCCGAATGTGTAGTCTCTTTGCAAATATCGTCATTATCATCACGGGCGGACACTCTCATTGTACACTACAGAGAAGTAGATTCTCTCTCTTGACACATTGTACTCTGGTGCTCTCTTCTTGTCAAAAATATCATTCTCTCCTTTTTACAAGCATATCCGGTCTCCTCGTATCGTTGGAAACCGGTCTCAGTCATCTTCTTATCACAGTCGGGCGTTTGTACGAAAATTGTACATAAGTACTATAAGTTAGATGCCCTGGCCTATCCGGCATAACTACCTACCAGCTTACAGTCTTGTTAAGTACATTGTCACAAGACAAGGGGGTGTTGTATGTAACTTGTTGTATATATAGCTCTATAATCACTCTTGTCCCGTCAAGCAGGACACACAGCACCGGCACGCAAGTTGTAACAGCACTCCTGAGCCATTATAACTGTGTTGTTAACAACAATACTGCCTCTATCGCGGTCTTCACAGCAAAGTCCCACCAATAAGCCAACAAGCCCGGCCCGCACACACAACAAGAGCTACAGAGCAAGTCTACACTTTTGGACATTGTGGAAACTATGTCCATGTCCACATGTACCACTGGTACACTATGCACTGCACTGTTCATGTCGTTCTCATCATGAACAATATGACGCAAGAAGAAAGAAAAAAAGGGCCATGAACAAGCCCCAAAAACAAGAGGTTTCAGGAACTCCCCACTGAAATACGTGCATCATCCGGTCTTCGTGTGTTTGCAACGACTGCTAAGTAGCTTTCACAAACAGAGGACAGATGTCTGGCTCGTGAGTCGTTTAGGAAGGGTATAAAGAGAAAATTATGGTGTAAACATCTCATCAAGTGCTCATGTATGTACCTTGAAACCAGTAGTATGGGTGACACCGTGACTCCAACCGACTATACATACCCCTTCAGACTTCTCTAGCTGATGTTAGCGCCGAGATTTATGCCAGCAGCCGCAGCCGCAGCAGCAGCAGCAGCACTGATATTCACGTTAACCTTGACCTCTATCGGCTTCTCCCATAAATTCCTCAGCAAAACATTAATCCCATCCAACTCCTCCGCGCCAGCCATGCCCACCCCACTGGCCTGTTCCCCGACCTGACTCCCCGCAACTCCCTCAAAAGTCGAGCTAGCTCCATTGGCCACCCTGATAGATTCGCCAGTCTTGGACGCAGTCTGCCGAACATCAGGCATGCTTACATTGCGGGTATGCCTGATATTCGCCTCTGTCGAAAGATGCCCACGCTTGCCATTGACGACGATATTGGCGGGTGCTCGCGGCACTCTTCGAATCTTCTCCATGCCCGGAAGGCGACTGAGCCGGTTCAGTGATCGCGCAACCGGGTTTTGGTATCGCCGGACGACGAGATACTCCATTCCTGTCCTTTCTAAAAGTCTGCCGATGCGGGGGTCGCGGCTGTTTCCTCCGTCGTAGCCGCCAGACCCGCCGACGCATACCAGGGGGCTTGATCCGACTACGCCTCCTACGCCCGCCAGTCCATGGCTGGGTTCGAGAACAGAGCTGGCTCGTTGCAGGTTCAACTTTTGCTGGGTTCGTGATTTTTCTGCGGGGAGAGCCGCGGTGCCTCGGCTTGAGCTTGGGACTAATGCGCTCGCATCCATGTCCATTCCACTGGTAGCCAGGGCCTCTGGTTCTGATTGCTGGAGGGCAAAGCCCTGGCTAGCAGTAGTTTTGGCATCTCCAGTTACATCCTCTAGGCTCTGGCTTGTGCTTTGGACAGGTGGCTGGTAGAAAGAACCCTGGCTGGCCAAGCCAGATGTGGGCGCGTCAACGAATCGTGAAATGAGGTCTTGTTGGTTGCTGCTACTGGCCAGTGCTGCTGCTGCAGTGCCATCCGACGAGCTAATGGATCTGGTAACCTGAGCGGGTGCACCCTTGGCCATTTCCACAGTCATCTGGGGCGGCGCGCTTTGTGGGGGGGTACGCTGCAATAGGCGAGAGGTGAGGTATTCCTTGTGCTGCGACGTAGCCTTGCTGGCGACTGACGAGGGGGAGTGTTGTTGCTGCTGCTGCTGCTGCTGCTGCTGCTGCTGTTCTTGTTGTTGTTGTTGTTCTTGTTGTTGTTGTTGTTGTTGTTGTTGTTGTTGTTGTTGTTGTTGTTGTTGTTGTTCGTCTGAGAGCTGCTGCTGTTGTTCATTTTGTTGTTGCTGCCCTTGCTGCCCGTGTCGGAGCTGTGTTTGCGGTTCTTCGTGAGGTCTCGTCCGTAGCTGCTGTGTCACTACCTCCTCCTCCTTCTGCTGCTGTAGCTGTTGCGTCTGAGAAAGGGCGCTGGGGGCCACAGTCTGCGACATTCCCGTAGTTGGGCGCAACGATGGCTGCGCACCGTTGTTGATGGAGCTTTTTCGGGATATATATGGCGAGTTGGAGCCGCTGGCATCAACCCATTCGTCGTCGGGGTCGTCGCTACCGAGATCAAATCGCACCTGTGTCTTGCTCGTCTTGGCGGCGTGGCGATGTACACCGGTGCCACTCGGCGCCCGCTTCAGCTTGTCTGAGGATTTAGCTCGTTTGGCGACTTCCACTTGGGAGCGGTTTCGTTTCAAACTCGTGTGCGACAGACTCTTGGGGATATTGGCCGACGTCGATTGACCCTGCAGTTTCACTTCGCTGGTTGCTCTCCGATGCGGTGGCCGCTCAACCTCGGCGGGCGAGGCCGGTCCTGACGTCTGCCTTCGGGTCAGTTTGGGGGGTGGGCCGTGGGCATTTGCATGTTTATGAAATGCTTTCGTCGAAGGAACGCGTGTGTTGAAGCGGCCGACGTGATGATGCTTCTGGTGAGACTTGACGCGATGCTGGTGCGACGGACCTCCCGTGTTATTTGTACCGTCGCTCTGAGAGCCGCTGTCGCGATGATTGAGGGGGGGTCGTTTTAATTGGCCACTCGGTGGTGCGTTGTCCGTTTCCTTGTCTCGAGGCATGATGTCGTACCTCAGCCGCGATCGGTGTTCTATGACTAGGTGATGAAGCAACAGACGCACGCACGTGCAGAGGCGTCGGGAGCAAGGCGGTACAGTATGTCGTGACGTACGCTGCGCAGAGAACGGATGGATGTGGTAGGTTGAGCTGGTCAAGTTTTGGCTCGGTGCGCCCGCGGGTGTAACAGCTGCTTTCCTTTCAGTCTTGGAGTCGTGTTTCGACTGGTGGAAGTTGCAAAAGGAGCACGGGAGACGGGCGCCCCGGTTCCTCAACTGGATGGCGTCGCAGATTGATCGCGCCGCGGAGGAAAGACGGATCCTCAACGCAATGCCTGAACAGGCTTATGATGTAGACGTGGTATCAATGTGTAGGTAGGTATGTACGTAAATGTATGCAGCAGTGATGCGGAACACGTGGGGTAGTCGAGTCAGAGTCGGCACACTGCTGTAAGTTACGCAGACGATGGATGACAGAAATTCCGGGAAAGCTCAGGGTTAATGGACTAGGTGAGGAGGCTCAATCGGAGAAATTGGCGATGTGCTGGCGTTGGTGGTTGTTCCATGTTGAGAGAAGGTGGCTGGCTCCAGCCTCTGGGCGATGCTTCGATGACAAGTTACAAGTTACAACTTACAACTTACAACAAGGTACCTACGGAGTACAAACAGGCCCAGCCGCCCAGCAAAATGATTCCACCTTTATCGTCTGGACCAATCAGCCGCGACGCGCCTCGACTTTATTAAGCCGGGAACTCGGAACCATCGCGCTCTGCTCAACAACAAATTACCTAGGTACCTAGGTAGGTAGGTACTTATTAACGCTTTGTTTTCCATTCCACTTCTTTCTTCTTTCTCCGATCTATCAAATCCGGCAGCACGGCCTTCTAGGTATTAGAATGTGGAAGGTTGCGTCACAAGTCACAACGCGACAGCAGAGCTTCGGCGCATGCAAAACCATGCATATATCGGACATGGATTAACTAGGTATACCGTATGATGTTCTGGAATCACATAAGCTGAATCGACGAAACAGCCGATTGAATCCGAGAGCAATCGACTGTCACACAGTGCCAGGCCAAGGGGCAGCCTTGGACGCACACTGTCGCCCATGTCTTCATTCGGAATGATATTCTCGATTTATCAAGACTCAATTATTAGGTGGATTCATCTGGCAGGATCGCCGCTGCCGTTATGGTCAGCTCGTGCGAATCCCCTCCCTCACAAGCGGCACGACCTACGGAGTACATATATGGTCCACATTATCTCCTCGTGCCCATGGCCATCAATGTCAGGAGGGCGGACTTCCCCGACGATGCGAGTTCTTCATTCTCGTCTGCGACAGGACACATAATCCCTAATCCCTCCATCTAGCTCGCTAGTCTAGCGAGGTACTCACACAGACGATGGTAGCGATTTGGTGACATCGAAGGACGGGAATGTTACTGCACGATAGGCTTGCAAGTTGGAAAAAAGATAAGCAAGGCTTTGAGGTGAGGGGTATACTTTTGTCCGAAACCCAAGCACGAGAGTGTGTGGCAAAGTTTTGCTTTTCTCACCTTCCACTCCCACCAAAAATATCACAGGGAGAGGAGATATATGGAAGGCTCTAGGTAGTTTATTCCTCGTCTACATACCACCATCACGTCCGCGCATCGTAAGGCTGGACCACATAGATGGCTTCACCGCAACTGCTTGGGCATGGTCTCCTGGCCGGTGTGATGTAAACTTTCGGAGGAAGCGCATCCCATATAATTATGCATTTCGCAAACCTACGAAATCCTCAGTGACTACCTACCTAGGTACCTACATACCTTCGCGTCCGATGCTTCCTGGCCTCCACTTGAAACACCAAAGTGTGAGCGTTGGCCTTGATCGGATTATCCCATGGCGGAGCGTTACACTGTGAAACCCCGTAATCTTTCCATAGTGTCTCATCAGAAGAGAATACATTCTCGGCACACACCCGGGGACACAGAATGGCAGAGTGTCGTGCAAAATATCCTTGATGGTGTGACGGCCCAGGGCCGTCCAAATACCAACCATGTTGGTACATGGGGTGGTGGTGTCACTTACTACCTAGGTAATAAGCCATGAGATTCAAGTCCAGAATGACTGGGAATCTTGTACATACCCTTTGGGGGAACATGGCGCAGTTGTACTCCGTATGGCTTATCAATGCTGCCGGGGTCTGCGAGATCTGATATCATCTGAATGGCAACGACACAGTGACGGCCTGCCGGCAAGGCCGTCTTCTCACTGCTCAGACGCAGTCATGCCTGCAGTTGCCGCTTTTTGGACAGAGGGCTTCGGATGAGCAGCCTCTTGCAGCCGGTGCTTCCCGCTGCCGGGATCAACGGCCCGCAGACCGGAGGTAGTCTCTTGGAAGAATGTGTCAATGTATTTACATCTATACATACTCCGTAACTTATAAGTACACCCACGAATACCTACAGGCTATGTATGTACATACCTACATAATAATGTTGGTGTGGGCGTTGGTATAACCACAACTTACAAGTGACCACTGACATGTCCATCGTCAAGAGGCTGCAGGCCAGGGATGCTACCATGGTGCAACATTGAATGCTCCCGACCGGTAAGGCCTGGCATAGGTAGTCCCTTACGTAAATACCACTTGATCCGACGGGACATCTTATTGCGGAGTATAGCAGCCCTGCTTTGATGATATCGCGAGCTTCATGTATCCCGTTCAAATCGCGCGGGACATGGCGTACATGCTACATATACATACATGCATACACATACCTGTATGTAGCGGAGCCGGGGAGCCCTCATGATCAGCTTCTTCCTGCTCAGCTCCGGAGTCCGGCTCAGCTCCAGAAGTGCTCCCCCTGCGTCGGTGCGTCAACTTTATTTTGGATCTGATTACGTCATCCCGCCGGGAATCAAATCCCCAAACGAAGTGGCATCCCAATTCTCTGGACCCGTCATATCGGTCACGCCTCGATTGTATGGAGGAGAGAACGCGCGACACTGTGCGCAGATCAAGATAAGGTACTGCAGAGGGGAAGCGACAGTCATCATTATCAATGATCATTACCCATCGTGCTCTCTACTCCGTACTATGTAGGAGAGATCGGGCGAACTGGTAGTGGTACACCGTACGGTGAACCACGACGAGAGAACAATTACGTTAGAAGAATGCGGTTCCTCGTGGGGCGCTGCCACAAGTTACAACGTTCGTTTAAATTTGGTAATGGAGTTTGGAGATCATGCGATACCCCTCCTTGTGTTACTACGGAGCATGTAGGTACGTAAGCCGCATGTTCCGTTAGCGGCACACTGTGTTCAAGGCACCTATATGTACATACATATCCGTATTTCCGATCATTGGTCGTGAGTCGTGAGTCGTGACCTTTGACTGTAACATTCGAAGCGACCTGCGCCTTACCAGCTACCAACAGCCAGGCTCGCGAGTCGCTAGACTCGCTACACACATACCTCCTGTGGGCTGATGACACCTGGTGACCTGATGTCCTATCATCTACCTAGGTACCTAATGCTTGGTCGCAGACTCGCAGTCAACAAGTTGGCCCCACCAGTGCCACCATGAGATGGATCATGGTACATATGAAGGTACATACCTAACGACGTGCACAGTGCATGCTCAAATTCTGATAACGTTACCACGATAACAAACGGGGTTCGGTGAGGAGGGTACATACATAGGTACTATGTACAGTAGTACATATATGTAGCAATCAATCCCTGATGCTCGTGAAAAAAACTGAGCAGGGGGCAAAGATCCGGTGCGTCGCGCGTCTCTCCGTCAGCCGAGCCGAGCAACCGAGGCAGGCAGCAGGGGACCGGAAGCCTTGGGAGTTTTGGACCTGCAAATCTTGGCCCTGCCAAGAAAAAGAAAACAAAGATGTGGTTCGATTATGATAGGAGGTGATAAGTACATACCAGGTACATATGTAACTACCTTGTACTCCGTACGGAGTCCATACATACGCACATATCTAGGTACCTAGTCAGGTCGCCGCCAATTACCTAACTGGAGCGCGATAAGGGCAAAGCTTGACGACTGGACAGAGTATGTATGTACATATGTACATACTCCGATCAGGGCTCAGAGTTAAGAGGTGTAGGTAGGTGGAACGGTGGACGGCGGTGACTCTGGACTTGGAGTCTGTGAGAGCCGAAAATATCGCAGAATGGGGAAAGAGGGAAGAAAGAAAGAGATTTTGTAGGTATCCGTGCCGTCCATTTCTATCGCACTACGGAGCAGGTACATATTCGTAGGGTTGAGGTCGGTGAATAAGATCGTGGATTCGTGAGACAAGAATCACGACTCACGACCCCGGGTTTGAACTTTGCTTTGAAGCGACTGTGCTTGGCCTTGTTGTTTCCGTTGAAACTTGAAGGCAACTGCCAACAACGACATCAAGTATTTTACCCCACGACTTACTTGGGCTTAGGTATGTATGTAGGTAGTTTCTCGCCCTCTTCTTAGTACATACATAATTACATACCTACATACCTCATACACACTTACCCCCACCAGCGGTCCAGTCATCCGTCATCGCTCAATTCTTAGGTACCTTCTGACCAGTGACCAGTGACCACAGGTTTTGTCCTCACAAATTCTGAGTGGACGAGTTGGAACGCGCACATGTCACCCTTTCTTGTGTGCCGCGACTGGACGATTTACATCAGTGCTTTCCTATCAGTGATCACAGCATCCGAGTTCTCTGTCTCGACGTTGTCAGCTGCACGCCACACCCGGTGAGAGCTCGCGTCTTGTCTCCCTCCAAATCTGGTCGTCATCTGGAACCTCTCACTTTCCTGCATTGCTTCGGCCTCTCGTACAAGCAGATTTACGGTGCAGACGCACGTGACTCTATGCTCGCCGGTATCTTGCACGGTCTCCTCCCTCAGCAATCCATGGGACCAGGGATCTGCCAGCCTTACTTGAGTTCCCCCCCCCCCTCTATCTTGAATAATCAGAGTTGGAACAAACCAAATATCCCACCTTTTGTTGTTGGAATTTTGGCTTTCTAAAACGCTAGACGTCTTGTTGCTTTGTTGCGCCAAAGGATAAAATCACACAGCTGTCGGTTTCAATGACGCCGATAACCCACGGTTATCTCATCTTGGCCTCCGTCGTAACCTGACTTCCAAACACCAAAATCGCAAACACAAACTGAAATAAAACAAGACGTCAAATCTTATTGGCTTTGGCCACGTATCTTCGGTAAAAGGCGCGACCTTGTCCCGGCAGGTCATCGCGTCCATCATCAACATACCCGCATATTACTTTCAGAGAACGTCATTGCGCTCGGTTTGGCCAAGAAAATACCATCAAAGAAGAGGGCGACGGGAATGCTGTAATGATTTCTTCTCCGGAATCACACACTCATCACTAAAATCATTTTGCAAAAGCTCTCTGTCATCTCATAACTAGCACGGCATTCCATAAATTTGCCGCGAAAATCGTTGCCAAATCTCCCTCCTACTTCCGATCTGAGGGCATCCGTTGCAAGTTCTGAAAGAACTGTACGAATCATCACCACTGAGTCGCTTCACATACTTTCTCAAGAACCGATATGGCACATAACCACGCGGTACAACGAACAGCTCCAATCGCCATCGCCCCGAGACCCTCGAGGCGACATCCAGCCTCGCAACGGCGAGAGAATGCCGAAAAGTTTGAGACTGGTCCCAATGGTGCCCAAACCATTGCTTCAATCGAGGCTCCTTCGCTCTCTGTTTCGATAGAACCATGCCAATCGTGCCGGTTTTCAGCAACAAAATGCATTCTAAACCATGATGAGGACATTTGTGCCGCTTGTCAGGCGAGCGGCTCTGATTGCTCCTTCATAGAGTGTACATTCGTAAGCCACCATTCTCGAAAGCGGAAATTGAACGGAAAACCGCATTGTGAAGAGAGCTCAAGTAAGCGAAGGTAAGGCTGAAAGATGATGATTGCCATGTCTACAAGTGCCAGGTTCAAGGCGACTTGGGAGGCATCGCAGAGCTTCCGCACTGTATTTTCCATCAATGGAGCTGACCATTCTCCCATATTTAGCTCACCGACTATGTCTAGTCGTAAACTCAACGATTCCAGTGGTTCCAGCACCGCTGCGAGTTCTTTTCTCGAAGATGTAGCCAATGCAGGCGGCCCGACCATGCTTAAGCGAACTCTCGGCATGCAAGATGACCGATACAGTCAGCACATTGGTCTAACGACGGATTTCGAACCATCATTGATTAACTTGTCAACTTTTGACCCGCAGGATGAGAGTCTCTTGTCGAGAGGCACACTTCGAAAAGTCAGCGACAAGGACACTTTCTTGTTGTTGCCGGATAGCAGCACTCCTGGGCATGATCACATCGTCGAGGACTTGGACGCGATTGAGGCGGTCATCTCACCACATGGTCGCAAGTTGATCGATGTGTACTTTCGAATCGTGCATCCTGCCTTTCCCATCATTCAGAAACATGTGTTTTTGGAAAGATACGAACGCTCTCACCGCGAGTTTTCACCTCCGATCTTGGCAGCGGTGTATCTCCTCGCCATCAATTGGTGGGACCACTCGCCAGAGCTGGCACACCTACCGCGTCCTAATGTCTGGGAACTTGAGAGACTGATTCGTGGCACCTTGGCAGATGCAATGAATCGACCCAAACTGTCTACGATTCAAGCCGGCCTACTTTTGTCTCAGCGGCCAGAAGGTGACCAGTGGGCACCGACGGCTCAGCTTGTGGCCATTGGCCAGGAACTCGGCCTGCATCTGGACTGCTCAAATTGGAAAATTCCACATTGGGAGAAGGGATTGAGGCGGCGTCTTGCTTGGGCGCTATACATACAGGACAAATGGGGCGCCCTTATTCACGGCCGTCCCTCTCACATATTCGCGTCCAACTGGGGTGTTCGAGCTCTGTCCGCCAACGACTTTCCAGACATGGAGTGGGATGACGGAGACGCGGACGAGAGAGAAGACATTGAGAAAGGTCGCTTGTTGTTCTCGCGGTTCGTACGGCTGTCGGAGATTCTGTCCGAAATCTTGGAGACGTTCTACACGCTCCGTTCGACGCAAGCCATTGACGACGCCGGACTTCAGAGTACTCAACTGGTCTTGTCTCTCGCAAAGCCAGTTCAGCTCAAGCTGAAGGAGTGGTACAGCGGTCTGCCCGCGAGCATTCGTCTGGAGTCGTACTCGTTGGCGAGTTATGCCCCCGATTCGCCACCATGTACAACAGACAGGTTATCTAGCATTGGCTACCTACACTTGGGTTACTTTGCGACAGAGATTACGTTGCACCGCAAAATCATCCGGTCCCTGGCATCAGCCTCCAGCACTGTAGATTCCTACGTTCAACATATCTGTCGAAGCGCAGCAAAGGCTCGGCTGATTTCCTCCATGGATTTCGTCAACCGGCTTGGCCCTAATCACTTGCAGTCCTTTTGGTTTTTTGCATCAAAGACAAACTTTGCGCTGATTGGCACGTTCGGGTCTCTTCTTTGGGCAACTTCTCCCGGGAGAGAGGAGGCCGAGTGGTATCGGCGCCGGCTGGGAGAGTATCGGTGGACGCTCTCGGTTAGCTCCAAACCAGGTGGGAGCAGAGGGCTCACACGGTTCGCCATGACCATGTTGGATATATCCACAGGCTTGCTCAAAAAGCTTCCAGAGAAGCCTCTCATGAGTCGGAGTGGGAGCATGGCAGATCTCTCGGCTCCTCCGTCGTTGGCCGGATCATTTTCTGGGGGCGTCAGCCGCTTGAGTCAGTTCTGTCATACTCACAGCTCGGATGTGAGCAGCATGCAAAGCCCTCTCAGCGATGATTCTATGAGCGAAGACGATATAAAAGATGATTAGCCCAGCTAGCATGGCATCTTGGCAGCGGCATATTCATGCACTTGGTGAGATCTATCAAATGTGTCCCTCTGTATGTAGGGTGTGCTCATGCCGCATTCTTATCTCTTCGTTACATGGTCTAGGGAATAGAGGTGCACGTGGTTCAAATCTTTTCTATGTGGCTGTTCGCGCGATAAGGCTGCAATTCGCGTGAGCCATTCACAATGGTTTTTGGGGCATGTACGTTGCCTATCTACGAACCTGCAATAGGGACGGACGTCTGTGTTATCCGGAGTTGAGGCTGCATGACACGCACTAATAGGAAGACAATTGAACTTTTTGGTGCAGAATCAACGCCAACGCGCCTTTCCCGGTTCATCTTTGAATATGATTGAGTATGGAGTAGAACAGTTGAGTCGACGTCATATGTGACTTCTTGGCATATATGTGTGAAGAAGAAGAACATTTGGCAGGTCACAGAACATGCATGTGGCTACTGAACAGAGACATCTGGAAGGAATATTTTAATTATGTAGTACGGTCAAATCCCGTAGGACTATCAAATCACCAACCAAAATATATTCCAGATAAGAAGATGGCATGCGCCCTATACAAGTACATAACATACCTATGCAAGTCTAACAACGGGGGCATTCCTGCCAATATAGCAAACAGAGGGTATAAAACAAATCGAGAAAGACCAATACGTAGTCCTCATCCTTCTTATCGTACATTTTCCTTCATGTAGCAACTCACCTCGTATTGCGCGAGCTATGGGAAATTGCCTCGAGGCCAAACACCAATGCGCCATACGTGGCGGCGCCCTTGTTGGCGTTCAATTCGCTTCAATGCCGAGTCGCAAAATGGTGGGCAAGACCAGTCCGTCATCCGCTAACGCGACAGGACGAAACTAAGCTCTGGAGTAATCATTGCCGCGCAACTCGTGCCACCTGGTCACCTGCATGCCCATCTCTGCCTCAATATCTGCCAGTAGTGTCATACGTGGTTCAACATGCTCAGCAGCATCGGTGTTGCTGGTAGACTCCTCCAAGTTTTTCAGCTGCTACTCAATAACGCCAAGTACATGCCCAGGGGTTTGCAAAGGCGGGATCTGCGGGGCTGGGCCCTTGAAACGTCTCAAGGTCTTCTCCAGTTCCAGAGGTGGCGGTTGGACAGCACGTCGAGCTTGCGCAGCATTACGATTCGAGAATGTGGGACAATTGTCTCCAACACGGTGGTGCCAGGAGCTGCTCCTGCCTCTGATACCATCACAGGCCCTGCGAGACAGATGTGTACTCGCCGCGGTCGTCGGGTGTTCGGTAGAGCGATCAGTCATTGTTGTCATTCCGTCACGGTCTTTTCTATTGAGCAAGGCACCCTCACCGTAGGCGCGCCGAGTGAGTAGATGATTTGGGAGGGGGTGAGCACGGTCACCCTCAAATAAGCCTTTATTCGATACAACTGGAACCTCGATTGCTCGATTCGCCAGCACTCGGTTCCGAGAGCCGGCGAGATACCTGTCGGCACGGACCGGAGCAGGAGTTGCTGATTGCTTCGCGTCGCGGATAGCCAGCACAGGTGAGGATTTTCTCCGCGAGTGCGCCTTGGATGGTGGAGGCAATGTTACAGCGGGTCTCTCTAAGCTCTCGGACGAAAGATCATTGATGGAACCCGTGGGTGCAGCAATCCCGAAGCTGGAAACAGAACTGCCCGCTGCCTCCTCAGTACACCAAGCATACAGCGGTGTTCTCACTTCTGGCACGTGCAGTATTGTTTGGAAGTCGTTCTGCGACAACCGTTGGCGGCCAATGCTCTCTGGCCTCCGCTGCGTATGTGATGAGGCGAGGGATGCTCCGGCGGGATTATGACTGTCAGACGCATGGGAAGTTCTATAACCCGCGGTACGACGAGACAATTGTGCTTGAGAAGTCGACTTGTGTGTGACGGACTGTACAGGGCCAGCGCTGTTTGCGATCGTTGGCGGCGGGGGCCGCGGTTGGCTTGAGTCAGCTGCGGCGGGTTGGAAGATTGTTGGATCGCCCCTAGACAGTTTACTCGAGAGATGGGTGAGAGTATCACCGAGTGATTTTCCAATTTCCTGAAATCTTGACCTGGGAGAAAAATCTGATCTACGAGGGACCGGCCTCGGCCGATCCATCACCGATGGGCTACTTACACTTTCGCTCAAGTCAGGTCGGCGCTCGTCGTGTGTCAACCAACGCATGTCTCCAAGGTCGACACCATCTCGAACTATGGTAGTTTGCATCTCTTTGTTGCCCTCAGTCATTTCTCTTTCTTGGACACTAGACTTTTTCTGGAGTCCCGCAATCCCTCTCAGCTGTGTGAGAGAGTGCGCAGTTTTCGAGTGCTCTTCAATCGGAAGTGCCTGTGGCCTCGATTCTGATTGGTGAACGCTCATTTTGACGAAACGACTGCGAGGGATACCCGAAGAAGCTCTCGTATTTCCAGCGGCATTGCCGAAGCGAGTGACCATTGTATCATGCGGTTGGATATCTTCACCTAAGGGCGACCGGCGTAGCATTTGAGGGACAAGAGCATCTATCGCCGCCTTTAAAGATTTGCCTTGGTGGGACACCGTAGTGAAGTCCACAGGCGGGGACCTCACCGGCAAATTTGGAAGTGCTTTGAGTGTATCAGTGGTCTGACCATGCCCTTGATATGTGCTCGCTCCTCGTAGCTTGGATCTCACGTTGGATGACCCGGAGGCTGGCAGGCGTGCTTGGACAAGTTGCCAAATATGTTTTGGTGACCGCTGATGAATGTCGTGAATGTCGTGAATGTCAGGATATATGACCGAGGAAACATTTGAGGCTGACGATGGATTCCTAGACAAGCTACCGCGGGGCTGGAGGGTAGCATCGACCGGACCATGTAATTCATTTGCGTAGATGGTGTTAGGAAAGAGATCTTGCCGTGACCAAATCAGACCTTTGTAGAAGAAGACGATGCATGCTGCAGCATGTTAGTACACGGCGTGCCTCCTAAAAATCAAGGGCCTCATTACCTATTATTAGCAATGCTCCAACTGAGGGAAGAGCGCTTCGAACCGCTATACTAATAGTATTGACGCCCAGGGCCATAGGAACGCTCAGCTAGTCTCAGTGGTCAGAATCGCTGGTGTCCAAGCAATACAAAGAGATGGAACAAATCGATTGAATGATACATCAATTCACAATTTCAACTTACTGGAATCCACAAGCCCAGAGCAACCGTCGTAAACGTGAGGCCCCTGGCCCGAAGACCGATGGCACCACCCGCCTTTGAATCGCGGAAGAGGCCTACCGAAGACGCTCTGGTCAAAAGAATGAAAACCACAGCGGCATCTGCGACAGCAACTGCTACTCCAATCTGCCAGACTAGACTTGTCGCCACACAGATCGGAGCAAAGTGAGGGCGGTGAACGCCCACGAAAATGCCACCGAGAACAAAGCGAAGGAAAATAATGGTTTGAGTAAACCACAAACCCGAAGTGGCTCGTAGATCACGCCTCATGGCCCAAAACAGGTATTCCTCGAGGGTGACTCGGGCGATTTGATCAAAAGCGGACGCGAAGGCGACGGTAATCTGACAAGCTGCAGTGTCATCCTGGCTGATAAAGGCGCCAACAAATCCGTTCACAGCCCAGAGAGTGACAAAAAGAAGAAAGGCGGCGAGGACCAGCCTGAGTCCTCCTCGAACAAGTGATGAAGCCCCCCCTCTTAGATGGAATAGCACGGTTCCTGATGCCGCACACACGACTAAGCCACTGCAATCACACGCATCAAAGTCAGCCGTTGCAAACGTCAGTCTCCAGTGCTGCCAAAACAAATGGGCTTTGGCAACAATCGTCAAAGAGGAACTCACAAGGCAAAGGACGTCACGAGTGCCTGGTTTCTGACCGAGTCGTCCATGACGGTGATTTGCCCGGCCAGCGGACGTCCTGTCTCGAGCAGGTAGGACCAGAGTCAATCAATAGAGCGTCGATAGGTGAACCAAGCAGGGCGCCACAAGAAGAGAACAGCCGATTTCACGGAATTCATGGGTCGCAAAGCTGAGCAGCTGGCTCTAGAAGAGTCGCTGGAGGTTCATCGTGCCACTATCATGGTTGAACAATGTGCCTTGTGTGTGTGTGCTGGTACACGCCACCTTTTGTGGTGAGACTCGGACGAAACGAAAAAGAGGAAAGAAACGGATGAGAGACGGGAGAGGCACCGCAACTATACGACAATCGGAATGCATCAAGATCTAACAGCATCGCGTCTGACCGAATGCAGACAGACAAAACACGCAAGGGGAAGAAAGGATGACCTGCGCACCGTCCTCTGCGGCGCCTAACCATCTTGGCCCTTGGTGTGTACCCAAAACATGGGGCACCTCGATGGAAGCAGAAGCACACGAAAGAGACACTATGTTGGTCGGTTGATTGACTTGACATGGCAGGTTGATAGATTGCCCAACGACCTGCCACTTGCGTGTGCGCACCTTGGTGCGATTCGCAGAACCTGCCCCATCTCGACTTTATTATTAATTGATGGCTTTGGACGGAGGAGAAGGGGACAAAACGCATGGTTGAGAACTTGAGGCGCCAAACAAAGGCGCCGCAATAGCGCCCGTCGACTCTCGAGATGCCGATTCAATCTGTTGATGGAACCGGTGGTGGAGGCAACGCGGCTGCCAACAAGAAACACGGCGCAAGCAGATGCGGGTGCGCGAGAACTTGCGCGAGGATTTGTCCGTTGTCTGGACTCTGGACACAAGTGTGTCTGAGAGATGAAGCCTCAAACAACCGGATGCAGGAACCCACGGCTTTGCTCTGCAGGGAGGCGTTCAGTGGCGTCGGTCACAGACCCCAGTTACTACGCAGTTCGCTCCTTCCCGGCCCGGTTGGGGGGGGGGGGGGGGGGGGGGGGGGGGG